>MU228190.1:1624925-1668103 GCA_018584345.1 Thuja plicata | reverse complement strand
TACCATCCATTGAGGGATGGGTTAGTACCTTCCTTCGCAGATGGAATTGGCAGTTGCAAGTGGGACCACTTGCAGTGTCGATACACCCGAGACAGTTTATCAGAGGTTGGTTTCGGTGGAAGGGATTCAGGTATTGGCAGAGTTGGTGTTTCAGTTGGGCTGAGTTCTGCTGAGTTGTTTCTCCCATCGACACCTACAGTTAGTCTTTGGACGATGTTGTCCTTGATGTTAGTGATTTGGGTGTTGGTGCTACAGGGGCCAGTTGTGCGTGACAGTGATATTACACAGGCTCACCCTTGGGATCCAGGTGGATTGTGATGTACAGTTGCTTAGGGATTTCTTGGGGACAAGCAATCTTGGGGAGGGTGGACTGTGATGACCCCCTTTGTTAGCAGGTATTGGCAGTTGCTTGGTCAACTCATCATCGTGACCCTCGTGAGCTGATCCCTGGTTTCGAGGGTCCCAGTTGGCAGATTTGCTATTTTTAGTAATTCTAGACTTACTATTGTTAGTAAGTCACTTTGGTCAGTTTCCCTTTCTGGCAGGGCAGTATCGACAGTGGTCAGTTTTCTAGACAATGTTCAGTTTGTACAGTTCCTTGGTTGGGGGCTTACTATTTATAGTAAGTCATTTTCTGGCAGTTGCTATTTTTGGCAATGCAGTGGATGGCCCCGTCAGTCTGGCAGGATCAACAATGGATGCAGGTTTTATCACTGGAATGCATATTGGTTAATTAATTAATGTTAATTAATAACGATATGTTATTAATTAATAATAAAGTTATATTATTATAATAATACTTTATTATTATAATAATTTGGAAGTTGCTATTCCGGAGACTGGTTAACTGATTTATCCTTTTGGAAACTATGGCGTCCGAAGAGTTATAAATACGGATCCATTCTTAGTGCTGATCATCGAATATTGATTATTGAAATTGGTTTTGGGAATTGTTCCTGGTTATTCTGCAATTTGTGCCCTTGCTGAAGTATAAGGGTCAAATTAGTTTCTAGAATGATTCTTCTGAAGCTAATCTGCAATTTGATTGCTGCTGTATAATCAATTGCATCTTCCTTCGAACTGTTCATCTGTGGTTGAAGGAAAGAAAGTCATTCCGACTTCTGAAGTTCTTTGAACTGGGGCTTGCATCAAGAGGTCGATATTATTGGAGGAGTTGAGCATTTGATCCAGAGATTGTGACTGATTTGCGCTTCGAGCTGAGATCATACTAGATGCTGGAGTGGTGTCGTATCTAATCTGGAGTGGATCGGAATAATGACTGGCAGGCATCGTGGAAGAGCCTAAGCCGCGGGTGGAGTTTGAAGACAATCATCGCTGGAAAGTCCTGTCGCTGGTCATTTGGATTAAGACCAGCATTGCATTTGGGCGTCAAGACTATCACTGGCTGTCGTGGAGGTAACCAACCTTAACAACAGAGATAGGCCGAGCTCTTAGCCACGTGGGACAGACTACAAAGTCACGTGGCTGCATTTGTTCAGACTGGTTCGCAAAGGGGCCGCATTGTTCATATTGGGCCGCGAGTTTCATCAGGCTGCATCCTCCTTAGCTAGTTGCATGCTTCAGATTTGGGATGAGCAACATATAGCCTCATGCCGCGGACGAGGAATCATTGAATTTGGGCCGCGATCAGCCTTTCAGTGGATACTGCAGGGTGGCGTGAGCATTTGTTGAGATGTTTGATGCACATCAATAAACGGTATTTACAATACCTTCATTTCATAATTGATTTGTAATAGTTGTAAATTCATTAACATTGGAATAAACTCTTGGACAATATTTCCAGAAGTTAATTGAATGCGCCATTTAAATTAATTGTTTATGCTGGCTGAGTAATATCAAATTGGAATTGAATAAATTGAATAAAGTTGCGAATTCAGAGGATTCAGAATTTGATATTAAGTTATTTTTTTGAGCCACTCAATGTTTGCCTTGTGAAATTCATATCTCGAAAATACAAGAAAAAAAAATATAGATACACTTGCAAAGCACTTTAAATAATTTTAGAGAAGAAGAAATTTCCATTACAGTTGATGTTCGTATAAGAGCCAGGTTGGGCTTTCTACAGTGATTGCCTGCCAACCGTTTGACAAAATGCCAACCCTATGATTTGTATGGAAATTGATGAAAATTAGATGGTTTGAAGTTGAGGCCAAATCCGGCTCATTACAAAATGCTTGGGAACAACCACCAAACGAGATATGGCTGGAATGCTAGTGCATCATGTGGAGGTCTATGTGTTGTATTAGTGTCTAAGAGAATTCGGGATCGGATTTCAGACAAATAATATTATATTCTCATTATTTTTGTCCAATAAGCTATTTTATTGGATTTCCATATCTTATATTATAGGAAACCTCTTATAACAACTCCTAGATGTACATATTGTTTTAACAACTCATAATACAAACAAATACTCACACAACCAATATCCTCAATGTGATAGTGTAACAAACCATAGTAAACATACTAACAAATCTAACAAATGATGTAATATTTTGAACATCTCCCCAATATTCTCCAAATGCCCAATGCTAACATCTTTTTCTTACTTGTATTTGTTGAACACACACCAGATGTTGAGAGGGAGGGGGGGGGAGGAGGGGGTGAATCAACATGAATCAAAACTCTTAGATAATCAACCATCAATGTTATCCACCACACAACTTATTAAGTAAACAATGAACTGAAACAATAACACATCAACACCAATTTTTTTATGTGGAAAACCCAAACTGGGAAAAACCACGGTGAGCACTTGCTCATAGAGATAAATCACTGAATACATAATCTGATTACAAAAACAGTAGGAGATCATTGCTCCAGACTTGCAATATTTTTATAGGTGGAAAACCCAAACTGGGAAAAACCATGATCAACACTTGCTCACAGAGATAAATCATTGAATATATAATCTGATTATAAAAACATTAGGAGCTCAGTGCTTCGGACTTGCAACTAGAGGCTCACTGCCATTACAGTACTGAATATAGATAGGAGCTCACTGCTTTAGACTTACAAACAGAGGCTACTACCAAAGGAGCAAGATACAAAAAAGATCTTGTGCACCCAAGACTCACTGTCCTAGGGACAATGTACATACAACTCTTCACAATAGATAAAAGAGAAATTCTCCTGATAATGTAGCTGTCTTGCACAACTCTGTCAACCTCAGCAACACACCATCTCTGCCTTTACTTCTCTGTCATAGTCACAAAACAACAACCTCATAAATTGTACTTTGCTCTTCCAAATCTCTACTTATAGATCTTCACTTGTTCGCCCACAACTATCTTCTTACATTTTGCCAAAGCACATACTGTACTTATATACAAGATAGGTTATTGGAATTACAAGGTCGGCCATGCCAAAAGTAAATTAAAAGAAAATTACAAGTCAGCCATGTCACCAACAAATTACAATAAGATCCCATGCCAAGAGCATCTGGACCAAAACATAGGTCAGACGTAACGTGAACCCATCCGGATAAGAGATAAACATTAAATACAATATAGGTCACACACCATTATCATTAAAACCTTGCAATATGTCCTATCATGTTATAGCTATAGAAAACTATAGCAATATCCATTGAAGTCTTAACATTTCTATGCATATCCATTCTACCTCTGCACTGAACTGCCTTATGTCCAAATTTGTTTCAACAATAGCATTTTCCATTAAAAACATAACTCCTTTGTTGAATTCTACATTCATTAACTCTGTGCTCTACTTTTTTACAAGAAAAATAAGTTCTATTAAAAGATGAGTACCTGGAATGAATAGGAGGTCTCCGATTCACCAACCCTTTTTTGTCTCATGCCTGCATCTGATCTACCAAGTCACTTTTGCCTTCCAGTTGCTTCCGGTCTACCAAATCCTTTGTCTTCCACCTGCCTCCAGTCTTCCAAAACTTTTGTCTTTCACCGTTTTTTTTGGATTCATTCTTTCTTTCCTCAGTGTTCTTCAGTAATGCAGAATCCACTTTGTCTTGTTTGAGTTTCATCTCAACTTCATCTCCCCAACTTCCATTGCATTGAATTAGAAAACACAAGTTCTCACATTTGTTTTCAATACAATAGATATTCCCAATAGTACTCAAACCTTCTGCAACCCTTTTACTAGTCTTTTTCCTTTTAATAACACAACCATTATTTTTGAACATAACTTCATAACCTTTCTGACACATTTGACTAACACTTAACAAATTATGTTTCAAACCTTCAATATAATAAACATCATTAGTTCTATTCTTACCATCAATTGAAATTGTTCCAATGCCTTTGATTTGTGCACTTCCTTCTCATGCAAATTTGATTTCTCCTCCATCATATTCTTCTAACTTAAATCTTTTCTTGTCACCTATCATATGATTTGAACACCCGGAATCTACAATCCATGCATCTGCAACAACTTTAGCATGTAATGCAATCTCCTCTTTCTTTACCTCTTTCTTTTGTGAAATAGCTAGAAACAAAGATTCTTCAATAGCTTCATCAATATCTTCAACTTCAGAGAAGTGTTCCTCCATGGAACATAAACTCTTTTTACTCTTGCCTTTGAAATTGTTCTTTTCTTGAAATCACTTTTCTTTTGATTGTCTTTTCTATCATCATCTTTTGATTCACTATAACATTCCTTATACTTGCAATCATTAGCAAAATGTCCCATTCTTCGACAATTAAAGCACTTAAGAGGTAACTTACCTTTATATTTACCCGTGCCTTGCTTGAATCTTCTTGAAAGAAAAGCTTCAGCTTCCTCCGACATCTTGCTTGTCTCTGGTTTAACTTCTTCAACAACTTTGAATGCAGTCCCTCTTTTCCCTTTCAACTTTTGCAACCTCAAATGTAGAAAGTGAACCAATAATTTGATCAGTTGAATACTGACTTAGATCATTTCTTTCCCTTATTGAACATGCCATTAGTATGAATTCCTTCGGTTGGTTAACAAAATCTAAAGTATAACATCTATGTCTTCTAGATGTTCGCCAGTAGCTCTGATTCCATTAGCAACATCAGTGACTTTGTATATGTAGCTTTCAACACTCTTATCTTTTGCCTTTCTTAAGAACTCATACTTCTATTTTAGATTCATCAGTCTTGCTTGTTTTGTCTTTGAATCTCCTTCATATACCAAAAGCAACTTATCCATATCTTTTTAGCTCCATTTATACCTTTCACCTTTCTAAATGCCGTCACATAAACTGCTAAAACATATTACTCTTCCTTTCACATTAGCTTCCTTCTGTTTTTCTTCATCAGTAGTCAAAGGTCTTCTAGGAGGTGGATTGAAACCAGTTTGAATAAACTCCCAAATGCTGTTCTACAAAGTTTCCAAATATGCTTCCATTTTGTCCTTCCAATAAGGAAATTTTGTACCATCAAATACTAAACCCTAAAAGTGTAAGTTCTGCTGCATCTTGGATTTGCATCAAGCGGTTAAGCTTCTTCAAGAGGAACTGATAGATACCAATTGTTGAACACACATCGGATGCTGAGGGGGGGGGGGGGGAATCAANGGGGGGGGGGGGTGAATCAACATAAACCAAAACTCTTACTTAGATAATCAACCATCAATGTTATCCACCACACAATTTAGTAAGTAAACAATGAACTAAAACAATAACACATCAACACCAAGGTTTTTATACGTGGAAAATCCAAATTGGGAAAAACCATAGTGAGCACTTGCTCACTGAGATAAATCACTGAATATATAATCTGATTACAAAAACAATAGCTCACTACTTCGGACTTGCAACCAGAGGCTCACTACCAATACAGTATTGAATATAGATAGGAGCTCACTGCTCTGGACTTGCAACCAAAGGCTCACTACCAATACAATATTGAATATAGATAGGAGCTCACTGCTTCGGACTTGCAAACAGAGTCTTACTGCCAAAATAGCAAGATACAAAAAAGATCTTGTGTACCCAAGACTCGTCCTAGGGAGAAGGTACATACAACTCTTCACAATAGATAAAGAAAAATTCTCTTGATAATGCAGCTGTCCTGCACAACTCTGTCAACCTCAACAACACACTGTCTTTGCCTTTAATTTTCTGTCACGGTCACAAAACAACCTCATAAATTGTACTTTGCTCTTCTGAAACTTTGTTTAAACTTTATAGATCTTCACTTGCTCGCCCACAACTATCTTCTTACATTTTGCCAAAGCACATACTGTACTTATATACAAGATAGGTCATTGGAATTACAACAAGGTCGGCCATGCCAAAAACAAATTAAAAGAAAATTACAAGTTGGCCATGTCAACAAAAAATTACAATAAGATCCCATGCCAAGAGCATGCAGGCCAAAATATAGGTCACACATAACATAAACCCATCCGGATAAGAGATAAACATTAAATACAATATAGGTCACACATAGCATGAACCCATCCGGATAAGAGATAATCATTAAATGCAATACCCAGACCAAAAACATGAAGCATGTTCTAGCCGGAACAAATATCAGGTCTGGTGTTGACCAAATACATCAAGGATCCTATTATCTGTCTGTAGAGGGTGGGATTTGCAAATTCTGAGTCTGTTGCTGCTTCCTTCAATTTATGTAAGTTTGTTTCCATTGGTGTAGACATGGGTCTACACTCTAGCATACCAAACCTCTTTAGAATATCAACTGTATACTTTCCTTGATTTAGAGTGATGCCATCTGCTTGTTCCCAAACTTTTAACCCAAGAAAGTAATGTAGGGTACCCAAATCCTTCATGTCAAATTCTGAAGCTAAGTCCTTTTTACACTGAGTGATTAAGTGATCTTCTCCTGTGATTAGTAAATCATCAACATATAAAATAAGAATCACCATGTCACCTTTTATAACCTTAAAATAGAGATTTGGATCTGCATCATTTTTGGAAAACCCTAATCCCAAGAGGTAGTGATCAATCCTTTCATACCAGGCTCTAGGGGCCTGTTCGATTCCATGCAATGCCTTCTTTAATCTGCATACATGAGATTCAACATTGTGTATAACAAACCCTTCAGGTTGCTCAAGATATACTTCTCCTTCAATAGTACCATTTAGGAAAGCTGTCTTCACATCCATTTGATGGATCTTCCATCCCTTTGATGTTGCAATGACAATTATAGCTCTAACTGATTTATATCGAGCAACAGGGGCAAAAGTCTTCATAATCAATTCCTTCCTTTTGTGAGAAACCTCTGGCAACAAACCCGGCTTTGTGTTTTTAAATGCTGCCATCTGCGGCATGTTTGATTTTGAAGAGCCATTTTGAGGACACCACAAATTTTCCTTTGGGCCTTGGTACAATGTCCCATACATCATTTTTTACGATGGATTGATACTCTTCTGACAAAGCATCTTTCCACACTTGATGTTTTAAAGCTTCTTCAACACATGAAGGTTCTGCATTTATGATCTCACTCATCAAGGCAACATAACTAGAAAATCTGTGAGGCCTTTTGCTCTCCCTAAAGGTTCCCTTTGGAGCAGCATGATTCTCGGCTTCCTGAATCATTTTCCTAGCCCAAAGTGGTCTCTTTCGATTTACATTGCTAGGTTCTTCTAATGGAGTTATTTGACTTTCATATTCAACCTCTACTGGAGTCTCCCTGTGAATCTTAGAAGTATGTTCCTCTTCTATGTTGTTAGGAGGATCTTGATTTTCTATCTCATAAGAGCTTTTTGATCTACTAAAAGCAATGCCTTCCTCGAATATCACATTTATGCTAAGTTCAATGAATCTTTGTCCAGGTATTTATATTCTATAGGCCTTAGATGTTTCACTATAGCCTACAAATATTCCTTTCATGCCTAATGGTTCTAATTTTGATCTCTTTTCTTTAGGTACATGAATGTATACAGGACAACCAAACATTCTTAGATGACTTATATCTGGTTTAATGCCAGTGAAAGCTTCTTCAGGGGTTTTGTTGTCTAGAAGTGAGTGAGGACATCTATTTGAATATATACAGCTGTTCTAGAGGCTTTAGCCCAAAATGAAGTTTCATTGTTTTGATCATACATCATGGCCCTAGCAGCTTCTACTATAGTCCTATTCTTTCTTTCAGCCACCCCATTTTGTTGGGGATTATAGGGTACAATGAACTCCCTCTTAATCCCAATATTTACACAAAATTCTTTAAAGATGCCTGAAGTGTATTCCCCCCACCTTGTCTGTCCGTAGGGTTTTGATTTTCTTCCCTGATGAGTTTTCTACAAGAGATTTGAATTCTTTGAACCTTGCAAGAATTTCTTTAGACTTGTTACATTCGAGAAAATAGATCCAAGTTTTCCTAGAGAAGTCATCTACAAATATAACATAGTACAAAAATCCTCCTTTAGAGGGTACAGACATGTGTTCGCATAAATCAGAATGAATTATTCTAATACATCTTTAGATTTGCTTTTACTATTTTGGAGAGTTCCTCTTGTGTTCTTTCCTAGGGCACAACCCTTGCGAGTTGCTTCATGATTTTGATTTAATTTAGGTAATGCAATCACCATTTTTTCTATGGATGGTAGAGCACGGGAATGGAGATGCCCTAATCTTTTGTGCAAAGTTTATAGAGGCATCCATGCCTAACTCCTATGGTGTGAGCCTTCTTGATTGTAGAGTTCTTAGGCCATGCTAAGACTTTGCCTTCCATAAAGGTTATCCTATACCCTTTGTCTTTAAGTGCAGAAATGGAGACTTTGCCTTCCAATAATGATCTATCACTCTGAGAGTAATTATCCGACTTAAGCTACAAACATTAACAAATGGATTATCCAAATCTTCTTTTTCTTCTTCTTCATCATCTAAGGCATTAGTTGATTCAGAAACAATGCCAATGCCAATGAGATCAGCTGCATCAATAACATTCTCACTTTCCAAGTCCTCAAATGCTTATTACTTTTTCACTGTACAAAGAGCTTGCTTTTTTGTAATTAACATCCTACTTGAAAAATGTTAAAAAAGTAGCTTGCAACTCCCTTCAACTATTGAAGATATTGTTTAATGTTTGAAATATGATTTATCACTATAGAGAGCTTCCAATTATTCGGGTAGGGGTCATTATCAGCAATTGGATATAAAAATTCCACTGGAAGAAATCTTGAGGGCTAGTTCAATTTGATGTAATAAATATCTGAACTTCAGCAAATTTTGTTTTGTAATGTTAAAGATCTTATTCAAATTCTGTAATAATTGTTTTTTGCACTAAATTATAGAATTTTTCTCAGTGGAAATGTACTTGGTTCGCACTTGGTCTGCCTGGGTCTTCCCTGGTTCGACCTGGGTTCGGCCTGGATGAACCAGTCTGCCTGGGTTCTAACCTTGTGCGAACCCACAGGCGAACCGGACCAGAACCAAGTACTAGTTCGAACGCAACACTAGTCTGGCCCTAAAACAGGCGAACTGGGTAACTTAGACTTTCCCTTTACAACTTGTTCTTGGAATTCCATCTTGAGGTGTGAATCTTGCCCTTGGGTTTGAACTTGCTTTGAAACCTTTTTGTAGTGTTCTCCCTTCACAAGTTTGGATTTCTTTGCTTGATGTCTTGAAGTCCCCGAGCTAGCTCTTCCATCCGTCTTGATCATTCCGATTGCATCATTTCGCACGCCTCAATCTTGAAAAGAAAAAAAGGAAAACATTTTAAATCAAAGTCATGATCAAAACGCAAGAACTTAATATACTTTAGGACAAATACTTCTTCAATGAACAAGATTTTTACCTGTTTTCATTACCCAAGATTGGAAAATTGACCTTCGTAGGGATCTTTTATCGGGACTTTTGGTCCAAACTTGGTGGAAATTCGATCGTCATAGGGACTTTGCACTTTGTTTGCAAGATTTCATAAAGTGAAATAAGGCATTAATACACTTTGAAGATCAGTTGACTAACCAAAACATCTTGACATTTAGGAATTTTCCCTTTGACAAATTTTTGCATTTTATCTCTAATGACTTCAAATCTTTAAAACTTGTCTGTGCTTGCAACCTTGGTGACTTGAAGATTCGACCACTCCTCAATCTTTGAAGATCAAATTTGATAGTGCCGCCAAAACCCTAGACCTAACAAGCGAAAAGAGGGGGTCCCCATTTGCAATGGGGCGATTGTGTGAAAAGGTCACAACACTACCTAAGGGCAACTTACAAAGCATATGGACCCAACTAATACTAGCTAACAAATAGTTGAAAAGGATACATGACATTGCCCTCCCCACTTTGAAAGCTTTATCCTCAAAGCTTAAGATGAGGAAACTTGGAGAGAATGTTGGTGGTTTCCCATGTGGCATCTTCAAGTTGAAGTTCCTTCCATTGAAGTAAGAAATCCTCAATAGAATGATTATGAGGGCTTGGTGTGTTTGTCCAAAATGACCTCAGGCTCAAAAAATATGGATCCTTCTTCATCCACTGCAATTAGCGCTGTCGAAGGGCAAGGACTAGTTACAATCACTTTCTTCAGACAAGAGACATGGAAAATTGGGCAGATCTAAGAAAAAGGTGGGAGTGCCAACTTGTGTGCCGCCTTACCAGTGTATTGGATCACTTGATTGGGACCACAAATTTTGAACCAACTTATCACTGCTCTTGTTTCTTAATGAGAGCTGAGGGCTGGAGATGTAAAAACCCAAATCAACAATGTCAAAGATCTGCTTTGACCTATGTTGATCCACTTGCTGTTTCATGCAATTTTGGGCCATGGAAAAGGAAACATTCTCATTTGAGGTCTCTTTCTTATCATCCACAACCTTCTTACTGTTCCTAGCCTATCAGAGGTTGGATAAAAATAAAGCTGCTCATCTAAAATGCGAGAAGAGTTTGGGAAACTTGGAGTATTTGAGGTTTGTAAAATGCACTACAGCTATGAAATGGATGAGGCATTTTTGCATTCCTGAAACACCTTTTTAATCTGATCAAAAAGAGCATTCCGTAATCCCAAATAAGGGTTTTGAAGGCAAAAAGGGAGCTGCACTATAAAAGTCGGTGCCCAGAATAGGTCTGCTGGAAATTTGGAATCGCCATACCAAGAGAGTGCCATTTCTGGTATGTTTCAATGGCTGCTTGAACTGCATCTTCCTGCCATGTGGGCACTCCACCCTTTCTTTCACTTCTGCTCCCTTCTTGCCTTTGCCCTTGTCACTCCCACACTCCATTTGCTTGGCTCAATGCTTCACACACTAGAGATATGCCTATATTGCAAGCTACCTCTCAAAAACGTGTTTTTTGTAGTTACAAGTACAACAATGCATCTACATTTAATAAAACGATATTCAAGACCTCTATATTATTAGAAATAATGTTCGTGATGAACAGATATTGGCAGAGCTCCTAAGCTTGGACTCGACTTGGTCTCAGTAGATCAAAAATTTCTGACTTGGCAAAATTCAGTAACTCAAAAAATAAAATACTAAAATTTTTGGAAAAAAAACAGAAGTTTTATTCAAAATACAGCTACAAAATGTATCAAATGAATCTGATTGGGGTTTTGCGCAGCACACACCATTTTCATTAATTGTTAAAAGGTAAAAACAATGCTTTTAAAGCCAAAAATCCACATTTTTTGGAGTGTTTTATCTACATTTTTAACGTGCAACATGTGTCAAGGGCTTGTAATCATCATGTACATTGCGAGCATTCACTTGAAAACTTGCCAAAAATTGTCAAAAGCTCACCATAAAACTCTGCATGTTAACTCTAGAAATAAATTCTCCAAGTCTGCAAACTATGGATGTTTGGATTAATTGAATAATTGGTGTCAAGACAAAGTTAGTGAAGCAGCAGGTTATACGTCTATCATATGCATGTCTAGAAGAGTATATTATTTTGCATGCTGTTTTAAGCATTGTGGAGTCTGTGACTAGGTAAAAACTATGACATATTAAAATGTCATATTTTCACATTAGTTGTTCTGTTGGTTACTCCTTATATTAATTTTTACTGTTCTTGAGTTCTTTTTTCCAGCTTTGATACAAGGTCATCAAAGAAAGTGTTATAGTTCGTTCACTCAGGATAACCCTTTGCCAACAGATTTATGTTATTTGTAGCTAGGAAATTGTGGGTTTTGTTGAGCAATAATTCAGTTCAAGGACCTCTGGTCATAAGGAACACTATGCATTTGCTAGGTCTACATTTTTGCAATGGAGATGATGAATATTATTGGTTCTTCTTTGAGAGTATTCAAAATTGTGGATTGTCACTGTGAATATTCTATGTGGATTCACAGCTATTCCAGTAACGTAGGAATGTTTATTAGCAGCTAACTAGTTTTTGGCGGCTTGAAACAGGACATTAATGCAAACAGAAGTATCCGAGATGCACTTGTTTATGAGGAAAACTTTTTCCGCAGTCGTCCGGTATGTTTGTTTTCGGGATTTGAAGTAGAAAGATGGATATATAACTTCTACATTTTATAGTTGAATGAATGATTGTTTACTTGCACAAACGTGAAAATGCATCAGTATATTTACTTTTTCTTTGTGAATAAGTGTGGTTTGTGTTCTTTCCCTGCATCTATGTAGGTTTACCATAGTTTAGCTGATCGTTGTGGTGTTCCCCAACTAGCAAAGAAGTTGAATCAGGTGAATGTTCCTGTTACAACTTTGGCAACAATCCTTTCCTGTTTTTCCGTTCATGGAACTCTTGTGATCCTTATAAAAAAATAGTTAAATATACTCAATGATTTTCAAGTTCTAAATATTGTATTTCAGATACTAGTGCACCATATCAGGGCTATCTTGCCAGAATTAAAAGCCCGATTAAATGTCCAAATGGTTAGTGTGGTGAAGGAGCTTTCCACCTATGGCGAGATCATAGATTCTAAAGTATGTGCACTGAAACTAACCTATGCTTTTTTTTGGGTGAAATATGACTCTAGTTTATATCTGTTTCCACCTTTTGGCAAGGTTATCTAACAAGAGACTCTTTGCTCAAAACATAAAATGAGTCCATTCTTTCCTTCTAGTTTAATTGTTGAATTGCTCAGCCTTGTCGAAACTGTATGTTTATTGACATAACATTTATTTATATGCTTTACATTCTTGTATTTGGTGTTTATCAGGATGGCCAAGGAGCTTTGTTGCTAAGCATTCTTACAAAGTACACAGATGGTAATATCCTAGTGTTCTTAGTCTGGTTGTGTGTTAACCATTTGTATTTGTTGGAGTTTTTAGTATTTGCATTCAGAATATGCTATATGCTTTATACTATGTGCTTTTTTTTTGTTTAGAATTAGTTTTGTTGTAAGATCTTGTCGCTAGATGAAGAGGCCTGATTCCGTGTATGAATATATCGGTCACTGCTCCCCACTTAATAAAGCATATGTACTTCATTATGCTCATCAACTTGAATCTATATGATACTGTTCTTGAGACTGCTGAGCCTGATTTATCTGTTTCATCTATGCTGTGCACATGAATGGTTTATCACCTAGGCACACAGCTTGGATATTGGTGTTGCAAAGGTTGAAAATGATTATCACTTGGAATGGAGATAGACCATATAAATTGTGATGGTGTCATGCCCAAAAGTTGGGCAAAACACACCTACATATAATGTCCCAAACTGGGTATTTTCCCAAAATTCCTCAAATATAACTCAGAGGATTTAAACAAATACATTCACGCAATAAACCATTGATTCAACAACAATAAACCAGCAATATGTTCCGATAAAACTCTCAGCAAATATTATTGCATTATACAACAGCAATACAATAACAGTTGGATTTCAAACAATCCAAATCTGAACTACAATATGCGACAGTAATATCAAATGTCAAGAACTTGGAAGTGCAATGGTGAACTCCGTCGCGAATCCACCTCAGAGATGAACTGGGTTTCCGTCCAATCCACCGAGAAAGCCTAAAGGTTTCCGTCCTCAAGTTTCAGAATCGAAAGCTGAAAGCTCCTTGGATTCTCCAAGAGAAAATGAATTCATAAACTAAGCATCTCAAATGAGTCTCCATTCCTTCTTTTAAAGCAATAGCTGGGACTCTTCAGTTTCCCTTCTCTGTCTTTTCATATTCCCACTTTTTGTCACTTTAAAGTAATACATCCATTTAATAATAAAGTGACATAATAATAAAGTATGAAATCTTCTGGCATTAAAATGGATGACCAAACGAACTCGGAAGATGACGTGTGATAGCTTGCTGGAAAGCTCTCGGTGATACGCTCCAAGTCCAATACTGAAATGCCACGAGGACTGAACTCTGTCGATTTACTATAAATAGTAAGTATCTGGAAACCTTGCGGAAACTACTCTGATTGGCCTGAAACTGGAATTCCCTAGGCCAAATATCATACTGGCCCCAGTCAAGCCCTGCTTAGCCTATCGGGCCAAGATAAAATGGCTAACGATGCAACATAAATAATGTGCCTGAAAAAGGG
This sequence comes from Thuja plicata, assembly GCA_018584345.1. Taxonomy (NCBI): domain Eukaryota; kingdom Viridiplantae; phylum Streptophyta; class Pinopsida; order Cupressales; family Cupressaceae; genus Thuja; species Thuja plicata. The sequence continues at coordinate 1,653,719 of MU228190.1, read as the reverse complement.
GACATTACAAATCCTCCCTTCTCAAACATTGCTTGCACTCAAGCAATCGATACCTGCATGCTATGACCAAAATGCTTGGATCCCATACCAACCTCAAGGAAGTTGCCCCACTCGGCTGCTGTGCTATCCTGACAAAAATGTGACCAGTGAGGTGAAGCCACTCAATACTCACCCCAAACAACAATGCATCAGTCATACAAATACCAGGATCCCAAACGATCAGGCTGACATGACCACCAAAAATGAGTGAATCGAAAGGTCTCAAGATGCAATCAAAACTAGTCATCTCTCCATCAGTAAGAGGTAACGCAAGAAAAAGTATATCACCCATCAAGCAATAAGACACAACTGCCCATCTTGAACTGTCGATGTAGAAACCAAACTGCTCAACAATTGAACTCACCTCGTCACTCCAGTTTGGCGACCAAGACTCAACTCGAGTAACTAGACCTGGGTCCCAAATCCTGCAATCAATCTCATCCTCATCATGGGGATTGGAAATATCTTCCTCGTCTAACTCAAAAAGGGGATTATCAAATGTCAAATCAACATCTACCTCAAACAAGAAATTGTCAACCGGCTGAAAGTTATCCAACTCATAAACAGGTCCTGGATGATCTAGAGATTTGTTATCTGATCTTTTGGGACAACTATCCAAGTCATAAGTTTGCTGTATGCTATAAAGTTCTTGAATCACTTCCTGAAAGAACTTAGACCTTTCTTTGTCGTCCTGTTCCCTAAACTGACTAGTGGCAACAATTTGATTTCTTGCTTCCTGAAGAACAAGATGTGTGTGCTCCAATGTTTACTGAGCAACATTAAGCTCTCTGTTGAGCTTATTAACCTCATCATCTTTTTTCCTCTTCTAAGCATATCTTTCAGCAACTTGTAACAGGTAGGCGCGATCTGAAATTAAACATAGATATTATGATTTCCAAACCTCAATTACTGTTTTGACCCCCTGTAAATCAGCAACATAAGATTCACTCCCTACACCATTTTGTCCTCTTATCATTTGAGCCTTCCTGTAAAGATCCTCAATAATCCTGTGAGTGCTATCATGATGCACAAGAGCTGCAACAATGACATCATCACTAACTTTCAGTTGACAATTCAAAGCATGCTTCTCATTATTGTCATTTTGAAATGCATTCTCTGGTTGGTCATCCAAGTCCTCATTATGCATAAGTGATGTGCTGCTATAGAAATCACATGATTCCTCATATCCTTCACAGGTGTTATCATGGTCACCATAGGCCTCGAACCGATATGTATGAAGAGGTAAGGTTGCTGTTATGTCATCCAACAATTCCTCATGACATGAATTGTTAAGGGCATCCAACTGGTTGTCACCATCTTTAACCATATCTTTTCCCTGCATAATACCACAAACATGTTCAAGAGACTAAGCCCCTTGGCATGTAGAACAAATCTGCCCTCTTCTCATTTGGTTCTTGCTCATTTCCGGAGACCCTGTAACCTGTATGCCTCCTGAAATTTGCTCATTTTCAGTCATAAAACCCTTGAACCTTTCAGTTTTATGCTCAATCAATTCAATTGAGAGCTCATATGCCACGAGTGAGGCCTTTTGTTCTCCACTCCAGATTGCCAACAAATCTGATTGCAACTGCTTACATATGTCATTGCCCTCATCTAAGATCAAGGTCACGATAGTTTTCATGCAAGCCTTTACCCTGTCTGGATGATGCTTCCTGAAATTACTTAGGAGACACTGAAATAACTGTTGAATCATCTTATCACAACCGAGATTCATCATGTGAATAAAATTTTTAGTTCTTGCCATTAATTCCAAAATTTTTGCCTGCTTACCAAATGTAGGACTTTTATCATTATTTAGTCCACCTAAACTGTCCACAATCAGCTGTAATACCCGCTTCCAAATGTTATCGGTATAAGGCGTAATAGGGGCTGTAATCCGAGTGATCTCACTAAGACATGAGGCCACTGCGAGCCTAACGTCTTTATGTGGATGTTCCATAAACGTGTGTTGGACTAAAGCAACCATTGAGGGCTGCAAGGCCCAATTGAAGACCCTGCAATCAGTCAGGTCTATCCTAGATAGATATGATTCTATCTCTTCCCATTTGACAAGCACAACTCCCATAACTTTTATATTCTCCAATTGCCATCCAAGGCAATATAATTTATTCCCTATTTCAATTTCTTTCTGTAGGTCCCTTAAATATTCATCATAAAATGTGTCATTGAATTCTTTTGAGAACACAGGGCTTTCCAGATTTTCCATTGTCTAAATGAACTCCATAGAATTTGCTGCACACTGCTACGGTTGTGAGCCACTAAATTTTACTCAAACTCTGCACTAACACTGCTTTAATCTGTCCTTTTCTCACAGAATGTTTGCATGAAGGCACTGTTTGCTGATGTTTGTTGTTTGTTTCAGGATTGAATAGTTACAGATATACAATAACAGTCATCCAATCTTAACAAGAAGAAATTAAATTATAGATGCAATGATAGACCTCAAAGACAATTCTGACCTTAATTTGCAAACCTCTATTTCTTTACCAAAGGAGTTGTGTATATGCCAACATCTTCACAGTGTCTTCATGTTATGATGTGAGAGTCAACACTCAGTATTCCCATTCCACACAAGAAATACCGAGTTTTCTATTTGCACAAAGTCTACAAACTTCTAGTCTCCCACATAGGTATCCAGACAAAGAAAAACCTCTTTATTCTTGCCCCCATTCACAGTCACACAACAAAGATACCTTGTGCTCTGCCTCTGTTCATCTTCAAGAAGTAATGCTTAATCGCTTAGATTAAGAAATAACATCACAAAGATACAAGCTTTCTAAGCAGCGATGGGCTAATATGCCACTTCAGATACTATCAAAGCCTTTTCCTATATATAGGAAGTTTAATAATTACTATCTTGCACCTGGAACGGTCTCTCTGTGGATACAAACCAAACACTAGTTTCGTGCCCAACAAATACTTTCTCCAAACCATAAGCTAGCAGATATGCTTAATGAAATATCCGCTATTCAATGCCCAGTTGTGAATAGAAAACAAATAAGCCCCCAGCCGTTATGGAATTGCTCTGCTACAGACAGGGCTCACGACAATATATAAAATCCACTGAATATTTCAAGGGACGTCTTAATGGAACTGCTCAAAATATATAGGGCACTTCATATCAAATACAATCTCCGACAGATATAAATAGGTCCGATTAATATATATATATATATATATATATATATATATATATATATATATATATGTTTTTGTGGATATTGCTGAAAGTCTGGAATTGATCTGTCAAATATGCATTAATCGGTCATGGTATTGCACCTATGGCAATATTGACTAAACATGATTATTCAGACTCCCTTCGAAAATAGCTGCGTTCTCCAAAATGTGCAACCAAATGACCATTCAGAATGTGCACTACAAGAAACTGATAGCACAGACTCTGTTCCAACCTTGACAACGCATTCTAAATGGCTTTGGGCAGGAATGGAATCTATCACTTGTTAGCTATCTTCAATTTGCCTTCAGTATTACTTGAAATTTCCTATATCCTTAGCACACCGAAGCTAAGTTTCCCCACATATGGCTCAAGGCAATCATAATTTTATGACCAATCATTCACGACTTCTTGTTTTCTTGCCTCAATTCTACTCACGACACCACCGCATGCTAAAATCTGCAATAGATGTTCACTTCTGAAACAAAATGTTTATGTTCGACTTCTGGAAGAGGCGCTGCAGCTTAAAACATTCCAATTGCCAACTTTTTGGATGTCTAAATCCCAAAGTCATACGCCTGTATACATACAAATCCGATGAAGCTCACAAACTTGGAGTTGAAACAGAGCTCGATAGTCAGATATGAATTCCGGTGAGAGAAGATTCACGCCAAAGAAGTAACCAGAAGCCCCAACAATTTCTTCTTATGGCAAATAGTTCTCGACCTACAATGAAGTGAATGCCCGTATTTCACCAAACGACTATACCAATAGATATCTTTCTGCGAATACTCAACTATGGATTAATTTTGTCATGATTGGCTAAAAGATGCTCGATTCCTTACAACTTTGCTAACTAAGAGACCATGATGAGACACGGTAATTTTCGAGTGTTAATTTTCTCCCAGTTTGGTTTATATTTATGAAACGACAAGTGTCCCAATCTTGGTGAGAATTTTGTTGAAGCCCCAGTTGCTTTAATGTAACACCTAGGAAGGATTATTACCTTTATAGTTTCCATGCCAAATGTAATCTCACACCTTTGTGAATAGCTTGGTGTCTCAATATTAATATATGCCCAATTCAACTTTGTGAATATAATATTTCACCGTAGTTGCCTTTCAACAAACGCCCAAGATGAAGATAGGGCCCACACAATTAAATCTTCTCCCCAACTATTAACTCGCCAAGTCACCGCTTCATGATATCAAACTTTAGCATCAGAACTATTTATCGCTCAATAGAGCTTTGACACTTTCTTAATGTGGATACAAATATTTTAATAATGTTGCTCCCAGCGATAGCAAAAGCCCAATATTTTTTGTGCCGAACTTAGAAAAAGGTTAATTGAAATATTGAAATAGTTTCCAACATTTTAATACAAATTAATACAATATTATTCCCTTCAACCGACGCTCAATAATAATCAGGCCCACAATATTATATGTTCAAAATATAATATAAACCTTCAATAATCTCAGGCAAAAGAAAAAACAGAATACCATCTCCTTTTTAAATCGAAGAAAATATTCAACCTCCACTGCATTCTTAACATGCAAAATATAATATCCCGTCTTTTTGAAAAATATTGACTAGTATCTCCCAGAAGTCGATTTGGTTCCAACAAGCAATATCTTACTCAATACTCACTCACTTTCTCCTCTAAAAGATATTTTAAATCTCAGACTACAAATACTTCAAACTCTGATACCCATCAAATCTCACAGGCTGGTAGGAAAACCAGCTCTGATACCACTGAAATGTCCCAAACCAGGTATTTTCCCAAAATTTCTCAAATATAACTCAGAAGATTTTAAACAAATACATTCACACAATAAACCATTGATTCAACAACAATAAACCAGCAATTTCCAATAAAACCCTCAGCAAATATTATTGCAATATACAACAACAATACAATAACAGTGGGATTTCAAACAATCCAAATCTGAACTGCAGTATGCAACAGTAATATCAAATGACAAGAACCTGGAAGTGCAATGGTGAACTCCGTTGCGAATCCACCTTAGAGATGAACTGGGTTTCCGTCCAATCCACCGAGAAAGCCTAAAGGTTTCCGTCCTCAGGTTTCAGAATCGAAAGCTGGAAGCTCCCTGGATTCTCCAAGAGAAAATGAATTCATAAACTAAGCATCTCAAATGAGTCTCCATTCCTTCTTTTAAAGAATACCTGCGACTCTTCAGTTTCCCTTCTCTGTCTTTTCATATTCCCACTTTTTGTCACTTCAAAGTAATACATCCATTTAATAATAAAGTGACTTAATAATAAAGTATGAAATCTTCTGGCATTAAAATGGATGACCAAACTAACTCAGAAGATGACGTGTGATAGCTTGCCTGAAAGCTCTCGGCGATACGCTCCAAGTCCAATACTAAAATGCCACGAAGACTGAACTCTGTTGACTTACTATAAATAGTAAGTATCTGGAAACCTTATGGAAACTACTCTGATTGACCTGAAACTGGAATTCCCTAGGCCAAATATCATACTGACCCCAGTCAAGTCCTGGTTAGCCTATCGGGCCAAGATGAAACGACTAACGATGCAACAGAAATAATGTGCCCGAAAAAGGGGACATTACACTTTGAATGGAGATAGACCATATAAATTGTGATGGTGTCATGCCCAAATGTTGGACAAAACACACCTACACATATATTTTTTTAAAGGACTAATGTTAACTATGCATTATTGTACACAAGTCTCTAGTTGTCTACTAGTTAGGTATGCAGATACAAATTTAAGAACCCTGAATAGGTTTGACTTGGTCAACCTTCCTCTAATGATAACAGTTACTAATAGTTTGTCATAAGAAAGTGGTTTAGGGTTGAATGAGGAGTCGACTAAGTTTGTCTATGTTTGATCCTCAAATGATTATGATAACAGTTAAGGTTTTAAGTGGATTAAATATCAATTTAAACTACACTATTACTTTAATTAATCGATTATAAATGATACATTAACATAACATTTCTAAAGATAATCCCTTTAAATCTACTAATGGAATCAATTCAATATAGTTTAATCGATTTCATCCAAATGATAAGATAACTTTTTAAAGGAAAACAATTTATAACTAATTGATTTGAACTTGAAATACAATTACATTACTTACCCTATAACACAAATTTACATTCAACTTTTAAATCTCTTTTTTTTTTACCTAGAACCAAATATTCTAGTGATAAAAGTACATGGTAATGTATGATTACGATAAGGTCTTTATTTAACAAAAAAAATAAATCTTAGAAATAAGCTTTAATAATTAATCTCTTTATTAAGCTTATTTAAATTCATTCTTAAAGTAAATTAAACATACAATTCCATTACCATATAAATACCACATTTTTGATCAATTGAATTTAAATTTAACTATATTTAATTAAAATCCTTAGGTCAATGAAATGCTAGAAATTTAGGTTTAAAGGATATATCTAGACATTACTAATTAAGTCAAACTTTGCAATAAGTAAATGTGATTACATAAAATTTCAACTCTTAACACATTTAAATCTATTTCTTTAGTTAATTAAATTGCTAATTTACTTAATTAAGAAATCCTTCTAGTTGCTTCTACAAAGAAGTCAACATTTTCAACTATAAGTTCAAATGAGATTTATTTGAAATCCAAGGATTTGATTTTCTATTAAACAATAAATTTTAATATCGTATTTAAAAATTAAAGTCTATAAATAACCAACCTCCTATACGCGTTATTTTAATTTATTAGGGCTTAGCAATTTTATTATTATTTTTTAATTTTTTCCTTACCTAGCTATGAACTGGGGTTTCATGGCGGCGGATTTGATCTCCTACAGAGGCGGAGATAAGTGCACAAAGGCAGCCAAAATCCACAGTGGAGGAGAGGAGAGACGACACTGCCGTGGATGGATTCGAGCGGAGCAAGGGTGTCGGCGTGGGAGGGGGTGGTGGTGTGTGGACGACGCTGGCAAAGTGGGGGTAGCACCGTGCGAGAGGGGAGGGAAGTCGCGCGCGGTGGCAGGAGAAGTGATGTGGGAGCGGGGGCGGCACAACTGCTCCACTGTGCGTATACAGTGGGCAGCGCGGCCATGGCCGCGCTAGTGCACAGTGGCCGCCAACGGCTAGCGGAAGGAGGCACGAGGGGGAGTCAGGGTTAGGGCTTCTGCCCGCCCCGCACCCCATTAAAAATTTAAAAACTTTTTTTTTCTTCGCTATGTTTTTTTATATATATTTGGTTTGTTTTATTAAAAACGAACCCCATGCATTATGCGGGTCGGATTTTTATTTGATGAGATAATTTTTTTTTAATTTTATATATATGTATATATATTTATATATCCTCTGTTTAATAAAAACAAGCAGATATAGATATTCCAGTCATATGTGGATTAGGTAAATGAAATAAAACAACATATGGTTTTTAGTTAAATATTTTTGTATATATATATATTTGTTTTTAAATGCCTCTTGTTTTATATTTATGTAAATATATAGATATATATTAGTTCTAACCTCTACATTAAATTTTCAATCGCATATAATGTTTTTTGTTAGAGTTATATTTATTAACATCCATTCAAATATATCATAATGATAATTAATGATGCACTTATTTATAATGGATATTATAAGTATACCTTGAAAACTTCAGCTTAATATGCTCAATATTGTTTTATATAAGCATTAGTAAGGAATCCAATATATTTACAAAATAAAAATATAAATCGTTATATGTAGTAGATAATACAAGAAGAGACTTTATGGATTTGTTTAAACAAATTATCTATAATAGACTTAGGGTATAAACAAATCATTATATGTACGTCACAATAAGGAGATATATCTTTTACATACCGGATCTATCATTTTAACCATAATCAAATGCACACAACTTTTCCTTTAACTTGATAAAATCACTATGCAACCCATCTAATTGAGTTTTTTTCTTTTTCTTTTTAACATATATTGTCATGTTCTAAAATGAGATAATTTAATCTATTTACCTTATTTAGAAACTCGTTAAACTACAATGGAATGAGAAATTTCTTTTCTAATAAACTGCATAAACAATAATATATTGAATTTTAAGATAGCCATATCAACAATAATCTTTACAAAGTATAGGATATAATCCTTTGTTCTTTCATTTACCAAATTACGATATTACAATATGCAAAGTCTAAACTATAAAGTTACATTTTTGCAATCTTTCAAGGAATACAAGGAAATCAATTTTATCAAATATGCCTGAACCAACTTTGATCATAAAGGCACCCAACGGCGGTCTTCCAAGATCTCCTACCATACCTTCCAAGAGCTCCAGTTGAACCAGTAAAAAGGTAACAGGTTGACCATGGAGGCTCACCTCCCAACCTAGGCCTTTGCAAGGCCACTCCCGAGCTAGGAGATACAAGAATGCAACAGGTAACATACAGTCTTAAATGCATAACATAAAACATGCATATAAAAACAATTACCCAAAACCCAAGGCTTACATAGGACTCCAAGAGAATTGAAATATAGGGGTGAAAGAGGACTTACCACAAGAGGAGAAAGCCAACAATAAAAAAACATACAAAAGGAATAGGCCACACATGGGCTCAACATTCCCTTACTACATCCAATATTCCTTCTCCATGACCACACATGGGCTCATGAACAAATTTTATCTTCCTTCTCCATGCCACACCTAGGCCAATGGACAAATTCTATCTTCCTTTCTCAAAATCAAGATCATGGCTTCAAGCCGTCCAATTTTCCCTTATGACCCCCAAATGCCCTTGGGCATACTAGGCATCATGGGCACCCATAACACCCATGTACATCTCTCCACACATGGGAGACTCTACACTATATGGGTAAATCTCTAAACTTTCACCCCTTCAAGGTTACTCTGCCCTCCCAAGGGTGAGTGTACCTTGAAGAACCCCAATAGCAAAATAAGCACAAAATAAAACACAAGACACAACAAAGGACTTTCATGAAACAAAAAATGGACATTACAACAATATACAAAAGGCTCCCTTAATGGATTCCTCAAGCTATTTACATATGCAAGCAAAAACTACTCTAAACTAGCTAACAAGGAAACCAACCTCAAGTCCAAGCTATGGCAAATGAATGGTGGTTTGTGAAGAGCTTTTCCTTCCAATCCTTCTTCCTTCTCCCAAATCTTGCTTCTAAATTGAATCTCTCTAAAGGTAGAGTGGGTGAACACCCAAGCTCCCTCTAAACTCTCCTCTATATAGGCCTTCTCCCTAAAATATCAGGAGTCATTAATGGGGAAGAGACCCTAACCCATCCCATCTCCCCACTTTCCTTCCTTCTCCATAAATGGAGTTAATTGCTTACAAGGAAGAAAGGATGGCTTAACTAAAGTTTTCCAACTCTCCAAACTCGTCACTCTTCAAAATGGAAACTTTAGGGATGTCATAAATGAGTTTTAAGGCTCTTAATGGGCTGAAAAGGACCCCTAACCCCTAAGTTACCAAATGGGGTGGTTAGTTTTGACCCTAGTTACTCTCTTGGAGCTCAAATGACCCTCCTAAACTCCACTTAAAGTTAACTCACGAATTTCAACTCAAGAGGAAACATCTAGAAGCTTCCTAAGCCAAGGTAAGCTTGGGTACTACACTAGGTAACCCCCTGGGTTAGAGTTAAACCTACACTAGTCACATCTACTAGCCATGCCAATAGATAGAGTGCACGTGTCAAGTGACACAACAATATTACATAAAGCACGACTTATTTACACATTTTACAACATTGAATTAAATACAATCATGCATAATACTGTCACAAATAAAACACAATACAACGAGGTCCATGTCTCTTTTTATAGACAGGACCTTAGCATCACGGTATTTACATAGGTCCATTCCTACATCCCTGTTTAGTACCATGGTCAATTTTCTTGCACACTCATTGCACACATCAGTAGGTCCAATAAATCAACACATAAACATAGCAAGATACATAATGTAAATTGAACACACATTCACTCACATTTATATCAATGATTCATTGAAATTAAACACTACTCGCATCTAATCCTTATGCATAAACATAACTCTTAATCAATCTGCATCCTGATATTATCTAACAAACATATTCATCATATTGCATTATTGAAACTTAACCATATAGATAATGTGCATTAACTCCCATAAGGCATCACCTAAGTATGTATACATCATAATCATAATGTTGAATAACATAGTATGGGATCTTACAGATCCTCAATTAATAGCATGTGTTCAGATAGTCCAAGTGTGTCCAAATCAGTGTTATCTAAAGATCATAATAAGGGAAAAAAATAGTGCTAAGCTATGACGGGCAAGGGTAGGCCTCACAGATGGATCCAACATTGCATTTGACTGATATCAAGTCAGCGTTAGTCTTTGAAGGAACAGTCTGGACCGTTGAAAAAACTCTGTTCATGTTCCTGAAAGGAATTTATGATCATCTTTATCCCAATCTGGTTGAATGAAAGGATTTCTAGAACACCAAAAGTTATTTTGGCTGAACATTATAGACCTTTGTGCATCATCATAAGGTATCATCTGTTGGTTTTGGCCACAACCCCTCTCATAGCATAGATCTAAACTTCCCATGTATCTAGTAGTTAACTGCATTTCGCTCCAAATCTGGGACCAATTCTTGTTGTAGCAATAATTTCTTAGGGTCCTCTAATTTTTTTTCAATGTATTGGTTTGTAATCTATTTCAAAGGTACCCCTAAGCAAATTTATGGAACCTTCATGTGCTCATGAAACACTTGATCGCACATGTTAAACATAAGAAAGATGGATCTAAAGTTATAGTTCCGAGACTTGCCAAGACTCGGCAATCCCGAGTTGAGTGACCCTTGGCGAGTCTGGGGGCCTGGACTCGAACTCGACCGAGTCTAGACGAGACTTGCCGAACTTGCCGAGTCCGAGCGAGTTTGGATGCACAAACTCGGCCAAACTGTATTTTTTTCTATTTAAGTCTCAAATTTTTAATGTTTTTTGGTTTATGATTCTAGAATATACATGAAACGTAACATTTAACTCCCCATCTTTGTCTTCAAGCCAGTCTCATTTTCTTTAATAGAAAATATACATGAAATATAACATTTAAGTATAAGTTCGTATACTTTAAGTTATATTTCATGTATATATTGTCACGATGTTTGAGAGTGGTTTCAGATCTCTAGGAGTTACAATGCAAATTGTAGGTTTTAGAATATCTTATAACTTTTCAAACTTAGTCAAATTTGAGTAATCAGTAGGCTCCTATCAGTATTCTCTCTCTCTATCTGACTCACTTTATCTGCCTTGAACTCTAGACCTATCTCTCTCCCTAGCACTCTTCCTCTATCCCTCTCTCTACCTCTCCTTATCTCACTCTCTCCTCTCCCTGAAGATCTAGACATATCTCTGTACCTCTCTCTCTCACCCTCAAACCCCCGCAAGGGGTGCTACCCTCAACCTTGTTCTGATGTTTTCCCTAAACCCCTATCAAACTATAATTCTAAGCAAGTAAAAGGTCAATGATGAATCATGATCATAAAAATCTACATAATACATATCCCTTGCTGCAAATCTTTGCATATTCGCAGTTAAAAAATATTATGGCTGCTATATCATCCAAGGCCTACGTTAGATGCCTTTTTAGGAAGGATTCCTTTTCCTCAAAGCGGCTGAGCCATAGACTTGTAGTTTTTGTTTTGATATTTGTTTGGAACATTTGAGGTTATTGGATTTTATATTCCATGAGTTTTGTATACATTTGAGAATATTTATATATCTAAATGTGCTATTCTTGAAGCTACAATTTGTGTTTATACTTATGTGATCGATGTGAACTTGTGCATGTGATCAAATCAGCTTCTATTTGACGATGTTATTGCGTCTTTAAGGTTTATTTAATAAAGGGTGCATGAAACAAGTTTTAAATCATTAAAATTCTCTAAATTTCTTGGGTTTTTCACTTTGCTGAGTTTTTTTTGCTGTTTCGAGTCTCAAGTTGGGTCACCCTTGCCAAGTCCGAATCTCATTTCTATGAGTTACATAGTTACTAGGAGACACCAACTGCCATTGGTACAGGAGACAAGGAAACATGGATGAGTACTAGTCTGCCATTTTCAAAAAAAAGTTGCAGGTGGATACTTAGAGATGGTAAAGTATATATCGATCTTTAAAGAATATGAAATAATATTATAATGGATATGGAACTTTAAAGAATGTAAAATATTGAAATCCTTAAAAATTGGAAAAACCCACATTTTAAAGTATTACTATTGAAAAAGATGTCAACAAAAGAAAAAAATAATTATATTGATATTTCATAATAATCATTATGATATAAAAATTATTTTAAAGCATAATCACATAGACATGGCAGAATGAGAATGGGAGGCGAATGCCATTAATTTAAAAACATGGTACAAGGGTCCTTGGAGATGGCTATATTTTCAATCAATTAATAAAACATCAAGAAATGCACATATCTCAAACCTTCTTATTGTTTATCTTCACATTGATACCTCTTTAGGATTTGATAAGACATGTTTTGCTACAAAAATACGTCTAGTAGTGTATTTCTTCAGTTCTTTTAGCTGTTGTCAGTCACATATAAACACTTTAGGAAAACCTAGTGTTATTTATAAGATATATTTGAGAAACCTGTATGGTAAGTTTCCCAATTTTCAAGAGAAGGTTCTAGGAGATGTAGAGAGACACAAAGAAACTTCATTTGAACTCTCTTAATGTTTGGAGATGTTCCCATATGGGTCTTTGTGACGAGGATCCATTTTCGATAGGAAGAAGGGTATTAGTCTCTTGGTAACTATGAATTCTAAACATTGTCTTCTTATATCCCTTTAAAATAGGAATCAACATGTGTGCAGGATGTTTTTGTTGTGGCAAAAGTAGCTTTATTCGCGTGATGAAATTCAATATTGGCCTCCTGCAAGCTCTACAATAAAAATATATTACTTCAGTTCTTTTAGCTTTTGTCAATCACATATCCCTTTAGGAGAATCTAGTGTTATTTATATAATATTTTTGAGAAACTTGTAAAGGAAGTTTCCCAATTTTCAAGAGAGACTTGTAAGAGATGTATAGAGATAAAAAAAATTTCATCTAAAATGTCTTGATGTTTGAAGACGCCACTATATGGGGGTTTGATACAGGGATGCATTTTTAAGATGGAAGATGAGTAGTAACAGTTTGGGTATCAGTCTCTTGGTAACTATAAATTTGAAACATTGTTTTGTCGTTTTCCTTTACACTGCATCACATAAAAATCAACATGTGTATAGGATATTTTTTGTTGAGGCAAAAATAGATTAACTCAAATGGGTCAAGAATGTTAAGCTATATTGACTCGAAGGGTCAAAGCATATTAAAGGTCAAGCAACTAAAGCCCTTTCAGTTAAATCATGGACTGTTATGATACTTGAGAAAGGATCAACTATTAAGCTGAGCAATGGAAGAATGAATAAATCAATTTTAAAAGAACATTAGGGAGATGTTGTAGGACATGAGTGCGAAGGTGTGCAAGAAGAAAAATATTACTGATAGGATTCTGGTAGCCTACATTACATACAATAATTCAATTCAGCCTTTAAATATGAGAATGGCACAAGAATTATTCGAAAGCTAGAGTAACACCTTCAAACATATTTTTAGGAAAGGGCATGGTAGATATTTGTTTTAGATAAACTATTTAACAAAGTGGATGGAAGCTTAGGGATTACTAACCATATATTGCTTCTAAATGCAACGGGCAGTCGAGGGAGGGACTTCCTAAACAAGCTTATTAGGGAAATGTTGGAGGTTCTTATGATTAAGCGCAGTGAAATTAGATTCCACAACAGATCTCCCATGGACATCAAGAAAATGGAATTCAAATAGGGTATGCTATTGCTAAAATACATCAGAAAAATGAGTGCGTAAGATAAATAAAAAAAAAATCAATGGAGAAGTCCTTACAAAATGAGTCAACTTATTGATACTATGTAATTATATATGTTGTCATAAAATGTGAAACCTTACACTAAATTTCAATTAATACATTAATACTATACATGACTAAATGTGATGATGGATTTTTTTGAATAAAATAGATGAAAATAACTAGAAAGGAAAATCAAATTAAAGATGTGTTTACATTTGCACTGTAACAAAGAGGGGAGGAAAGGAAAAAGAAAAAATATTCTAGTAGAATTTGGATGAGCAGTAGAGCATAAATTTAATTTGGCACAATTTAGCTTGGAGCAAAAATTTTGAAACCCGAACACAAAAAGTACTTGATGAAGAAAGCTAGAATTGAAAATGAGCCCAGTGGTTGTAATGTCCCCAACATGTCTAAACGACTTAATTAATTTAATTTAATTAATTAAGTGGTCATAAAATTTAAAATAATATCATAAGGACTTAATTGATTATTTAATATAATTGTAAAATAAAAGGGGCTAAAGTAATAAAATAATTAAGCGATGTTGGCCGCCCTCTTCTAGACTCTTCTTGGAGGTCTTTATAAGGAGGTGGCTGGGCATTGTGTTGATCATTGTGGAGTTTCCTATTTCTTGTGTATTTGCGATTCCAGTTGGAATTGAGTTTTTTGGTGTGCCGTTTCGGAGGTGCAATATCCTCCCTAGCTTGGCAAGTGCAGTTTTGGGGGGAGTAACTCCTCACCTTAGTCTGCCTATTTGTCCCAAATTTGTGAAGTCTTTTGTTGAAGACAAATTTGATGTAATCTGAGATATACCTTTATAATCTGAAAATACTGTTCTTGGCAATTCATTCCTGTTGATGGTGTATGCTCTTTGTGATGATATGGTAGAGGAATTGACTATATTATTGGTGATTAATTCTGTGGGAACAATTATTGTTTGACATTGGGCGATAAAGGTAGTGGCGTCTGTGATTTATTATAGCCATATTCAATCTATCGTCCTTACTTTCTATGAAAGACGGGATCTCTATTCCATTGAAGTGACTGTTCTCAGATTGAAGGCAGCTACATTCATCCCTGGCGGCTTGGCAATATTCGTATATATATCCATACCATCGTGCTTAAAAGTCGTCGGTTATACAACAAGGTTTGACTGATATAATTGTAAGTATCGTCACCCCTTGAATTGAGCAGAGAGACATATCTGTATGGAGGTATTACCGTATGGGTGTAGCTTGCCGTATGGTGAGGGCCAAGAGAAGAGATTTTTCGTACGGGTGTGAGGGCCACATTGCTGTACGGGCGTGAAGGTTAGATACTGTACATGTATGAAGAGGAGGGTTCGTATGGGTAACACGGGCGAATGAAGGGAGTCTCGTAGGAGTGTAGACTTGTCATACGGATACGAAGGAGCAGTACGGGTACAATAGCTGTACGAAGAGCGATTCTGTGTCGAATTTGTATTCAGTACATTACAGTGGCAATGTTTTTTGACTGGGAAAAGGGAAGAGTAAAAATATGTTTAAAGATATATAGATTGGTGAACTTTTGAATTATGCATCTCATTCAGTATTTGTGTGTCGGATTGGGGTGTCAATATGCATTGCTTGCCTAGTTTTAAGCATGATAGAGAAATTATGAATTGAATGCCATTTTTTTGAGCTCAAATGATTCACAGAAAAGAGAATTTATAAAAAAGAAAAAATAATAGTCAGGATCAAAACTGATATAAATGGGGAAATGCAGGAGAGAATCAATAAATAGGGAAGTTGGAAGTTGACCAATCAGTTATTTCCTTCAAAACCTCATTAAATATAAAGAAGGTGGAAACCTTAATCGACATTCAAATAAAGAAATAGAAAAAAATGAAGCAGGCAATAATTTGGTTTAGATGATCTCAGCTTGTGTTCTCTATAGGCCAAATGTGTTCTTGTGACAAGTAGTTTCAAGTTTATGAGCTGCACAAGGCTAAGGAAGTTTAGAAGAAAGAGCACGGACACAAATATTTCACAGGAGCTCTGCAAGGATATACAATTTGATGAGCCCAAACAGCTACATCAGGACATGTTGCTGACACTCACTGATTGTATGAACAAGCAAAAGATATAGGAAATTCATGGATGAAACGGTGAAAAGAAACTTATATATATATATATATACTGCATGGTTAGGAAGCCACATGATTAAGCTTAGTAGACCTAGAACATGAGGGAGAAGAACACAGTACTTACTGCAGTGGAATTTGTTTGGGTTACTGTTTCTAGAAAGAAAAAATCATTAAGTTATAACGTATTTTTAAGGTTACAATTTTGACTATTAACATTAGGGCATCTAATAGAATCTCTTGTTTAACGTATTTTTCCACATTAGTCATCAGAATATTTTTGTTGAGCTGCACTAACATTGGATAGATTGATGAGGATGCCTCATAGTAGATTGTTGGTTCAAATTTACAACAAAAAATTGATACCTAAACAAGGAATCTCACACTCCAAATTCTTCTTTCTCAATATAACCAGTGCAATGCAGTTGACAAGCTAATATCAAAGGCAGCTATCAACAGAATGTAATCAATTCTGCAGGTCTTTGTTTGTTATTCGCAAGCTAAATTTGTGAAAGGGCAATGTGCGGTGAACACAAAGAAGGTACTTTGGCTGTAATTGAGGTCAACATGTGAAAAAGCCTCTAGAAAAATCAATTGGGACTTCACCATAGCAATAATGAGAAATTTTATGAATCAGGTGAAGCTATTCCTATTGGATTTATAACAGCTTCTTTACAGCCACCTTCTCTGTCAATTAAATTACATAATATGATCCTGCTTCAAATCAGCAAGAAGGCCTATTATTGTTACCAATCTCCAGCATTCCAAATCTTTGTATTAGACCAAACACAGCTAATTGGGAAAGCAGCTATACACTTTTTTCTGATGATATGTTGCTTTTATTCACCAGTCCGAAGGAGGTGAAGGGGTCATAGTAATACTAAGAATTATCAAGACAACAAGCTAACTATGACAAATTCAAACTATTTTCTCAGTATGCCATTTCCCATCACAGGAATTTACTAACCAAGTTATTGGGATTGAAATCTTCTCTTCTAACTAGATAAAATGGATTCCCTCTAGCATCCAGATCTCTTGACATCACTAGTAGATATATCGTTGAGATAATGAGCACTGAAAATTTGATACTTAGACAACAAATACAACAATATGGATTGCCTTGAGTTACAACTGGTAGTTACCAATCACATTCAATACGCAATGAGAGAGAGAATACATAAAGATAAAGCTAAAGAGAGTTAGTTAATGAATGCATCCATAAATAATGTCGAACTATGACACACTAAATCTATACATGATGAACATACCAATATGGAATTACTCAACATGTGTGGCTTGGCAGTAGTTAGTATCATGAGTTGTCTTACACATAATCCCTTGTATTTTTCATTTCCTAGCAGCCTCTCACAAAATTCATATGGGAAGGATAACCAAATAGACTATTAGTCAAGAATTATGATTTGCAAATCGACATTATTACAAAATTTCCCGATACTGTTTATATTGGTAGCAAAACCACTCAAGTGATCTTCAAATTGTTAAAAATTGTACAGTTACACATCCCACCAGCAACATATGCATTGGTTTGCTTGTTACGCCGAGAGGCGTAACTATACAATGACATCAGGAATCTTATCCACCGAACCAATCTGTGTCCAAAACACAAGTTACCAAAAATAGGATGCACTTTTTTATTTTAAAAAACAAATCGATATGTGAATAGTCCAAAAAAAAGACATTTTGACATTAAAAAACAATAAAAAGTACATACCTTCGACAGTAAAAAGATCGAAAAAAACATATGATTTAAAGCTGAAAATTTAAATAAAATTTGAATAAAATATAAAACAAAATATATAATTAAAAATATTTAAAAAAATTAGACAAACAAATAAAAGATCAAAAAGATTTTCTATGTTTCTAAATTTTAAACATAACAAGATAATGTTTTTATTTTCAAAACGTTAAAATTACATGCATACATAAATATTTCAAAAATATTATATAAATTTTAAATACACAAATATTCCAAAAATAATATGTAATTTTTACTTTTTAATTTTTAATTCAGAAAAGATGAAAAAGAATTTTTATATTTTAATTTTTTTTAAAATATGATGTTTTTAAATTCAAAAAATCAAAGTTAAATACTTACAGAAATATTTTAAACGTAATATTTAATTTTTAATACACCAAAAAACAAATTATTATGAATTTATAAAAATATTTTGAAATTTAATATCTATCGGGCATATTTTACATAGATTATTTTTAAATATAAGTATGCTAGTAAATATTTTGTGACTTTTCCTTTAATGGCTTTCTATTTCCGTTATCTAAAAATTGAAAAAGACTGCTTGATTCAGTTATCTAACATTTTATGTACATGTTGATAACTTTATACCCATATTGTGCAGATTGAAGTGCCTTTATTTGCATTTTTGCGTTGTGGAATGATATCCCTTCTTTGTTATATTGGATATTGTATAATGTTCAAACATTTTGTGTGTAGTAGACAAATGATGTATTGCCTATGTTTTGAAAATTAAGCAAAAATAGGTTTTACAGGGACCCAAAACCCAACAAGTTCAAAATTACAAAGAAAGCAAAAAGTCTAGCACCAGAACCAACAAGACAAAACAGGAGAGGGAATGAAGGCAGCCCTCACCAACTAAAACAGTCCAAACAAGAAACCAAAACAAAAGCAACAAAAGAAAACAACTTACTGCCACCCTTTCAAACCCAGGAGGGTTTCATCCATCCTGGTATCTAGGTTAGTCATTTTCATCACACTAGCCTTTAACTCCATTATCTCCTTGCTGGACGAAGTATTCTGGTTCAGCTTCGCTCTTCTTCTAGAACCTGGACCTTTACCCTTGGCCACAGGAGTTTGAATCAAGTCCCCAACAGGTTTCTCCAGCAGATTGACCAATAGACGAAGGCTACTAGCCGAGGCCTTCATTCCCTCCTTAGAATGCTAAAGCATATTCTCCAGCGTTTTTTCCAAGCACTCAATTCTAGCCAACAAATTAACAGGGGCACAAAAATCCTGAGAGTTATCATAGTCCTTACCCTTGTTACTCATCTTGTCTTCCAGCTTTTGGTACTTGGCCTCCAGATCGCTGTTTTGCAACCTAAGCTTCTTTATTTCCTGATAGCACCAATTATCATTTTTGAAGGAGTAGAGGGCTTTAGCTTTAGCAGTGTGTAGAAACCCAATAGTGTTATCCTCCTTATCAAAAAAATCCTCCATTACCATAGTAACAGAGGGATCAATCTCAGCAGTGCCCTGATTATCCTCCTTATTCTCAGCATTTGCGTACTCCTCGACCATGTAAAGAATGTCATAATCTGTCCCCTTCAGCTCATCCCCATTGCGGGGCCCCTCTTCATTTATGTCAACATCATCCTTCACATCCTTGGAAAGGGAAAGCATATTCTCATTACCTGGCTTATACTTCTCATCGTCCATGTCAATATTCCCTTCTCCTTCCATAGAGTTAATCTTCTTATTCACACTAGTAGTATCCTTATTCATATTAGACAGATAATTCCCGTCAAGGTCAATAATAATTTTACCTTGAACATTCTAGCTAGGAGCAATCTCCATCGTAGGGTCCTCTGTAGCTTCATCATCATTCTCCTTGCCTTTATCAATAGCTTTCTCTTTCCCAATTATTATTTCAGTTTCCTCTGCTTCCTCATTTGGCGTATCCCCTGAAGACGAAGTATCCATACCACCAGCCAACGACATGCTAGTATTCGGGCAATAATCATAATCTTCCTCCTCAGAAGAACCCCGATCCGATTCCTCGTCCTCCGAGTTCACCGAATAGTTAACCAACTCCATTTTGTTATTCTTCAAAGAAGAGGAAAGGGCTTCCTCACTCTTGGAGGTGGGAGTAACATTTTTACTTCTTTTAGCAGGCGTCTCAACCTTACCAGTTCTAGAACTGATACTCTTCCTCTTATCCCTAGGGTTTTTAACCATAGTCTCAGGAATATTGTTCTTTATGTACTCAAAAATCAACAAAATAAGGCCCTCGTGAAGAACATGCTTACCAGGGTCCTCCCTGTTTTCAACCAAGCTGTGATACAAAGAGTAGTAAAAAAAAAAGGCCAGGATATAAAATCTGTGTCGAAAGTGATTCAGCAACACAAAATGATGAAATTGTGCTCTTGTAAATCGCCCTTCCAAAGTAATATACTCCATAATCACAATAAGAATTTTGCACCAGAATTCCTTAATATTAGCAACCACATAAAAACCCTTCTTCTTAACCATGCCATTCCTCTCAACCACAGTCTTAGGGAATTTATTAACCACCATTTTTGACACTTTCCTATTTCTGTAAAAATTCATGCCAGACATGGGTAAACCAGTTACTTGTGCAATAAGCCCCTCATTAAGATCAACATGCCTCCTGTCGATAGTCACAGAATCATTTCTCCACCCAGCAATGAATTTTTGGGTTATCCCCTTGTCATATTTGTGTAATTTCTCCAAATAGGGAGTAAGCTGGCCTCTCCTTAGCCTCCTCCATATCTCAGGGTCCTCCTTCCACTTTAAACAGTCAGCAGGTTCTTCTCTGTTCAAATCGCCTCCCATAGTTGTCGATCTCACAGGAATAGTTTTCATGCACAAAGACAAAAAAAACCCAAAGCCAGTAGCTAAAAAAGCATGCGGAAAAAAGTAGCAATTATGACGCGTTAAGCTTCTGCGCTTGCCGCAATAATTCATGACGTGTTTACACTTCCACAATCTTTCCATCATTTCCAATAAATCTTCCCTCCTTACTGTTAGTTTTGTCATAATTAATAAGACTAATGTCCTCCACATTAAGATTCTTTAAATTGTGCCAAGTCATGAGGGAGTCAAGAATGACCCCTTTGTTAGCGAACAAATCAGCAATTTTATTCAATTCACGAAAGGCATGGGAAACATAGGAATTAATAAAGGATCCCAATATATCTTTAGCCTTACTAATCATGTTCGCAGTTGACCAAGAAACTTTGTATTTTCCCTTTAGGCAGTTAATGATCAAGTTAGAGTTGTATTGCCTATGACTAAGTTATGATTATGTTAATTATAAGTTATAATTGTAAGTTAATGATTAAGTTATGTATTGCCTATGTTATTGTTGTAATAACATCACAATACTTATGTCTAAAAAGTAACTTATAATTAAGTTACAATCACCTTGTAACTTTCCCTTTAATAATAAATTCAAACCACACTATTTGAAGTGTGTGCCAACTAAATCTCTCAAACTCTATGCATTCACTCTACCAACATTTGGTATTAGTCTTTAGAGCAAGGGAGCTCTAGGAAAGGGTATGCTGATCAAGAAGACTGAAGGGATGGTAAAATTGCTGACAAAGGTCTGTCTAATCACCATCAAATGACTGTTAAATAAGGAAATCACTGTCAAAAGCAGAAGAAATCTGCTGTCAATTTTTCTCAACCCTGTTGTCAAAGGACAAAAATTATTGCACACATGAACAGTGAACTATACAAATGAATAGAGCCATACTGATGAACAATGGCAGTACTAGCATGGATAAACAATAATCACACGGCGATGAACAGTGGTTGGGAATGGATGAACAATGTGGTATAAATGAGTGGTAATATATGGATGAACAGTGATCTAGTACATTTTTTCCAAAAAAAACTCTTTGAGGCCAAATGTATTTGCTGTTAAAGTCTGCTGTTAAGGTCTGGTAGAAGAAAAAGAGACTACTATCAAGAGGTGATTTTCGCAAAGAACTGCATGTGTACTCAGTTTTTCGAAATCCTTTGCAATTGTTTGCTACAAACATTCATATTTTGTACTATTCCTTTGGAAAATTTCTACATTAGTCTGCAATTCTTTATCAAGGTCTGTAATTTTTCTTATAAACTGCAGGTTACAGAGTCATGCTCAATATACAAATTTTGTTTTTTCTAAAGCCTAAAAATCGACAGGCCACTGAAATCACAAAATACTCACCATTGCTGCGAATAGGAATTGTGATAAAATAATCTTAAGAATAGAAACTATAATTGCTTCAAATCTTGTAGATTTTGATAATCATGATAAAAAATTGTTTATTTCAAATGACTTCATCCTAACAGATTAGAATGTCCATTTCCATTGATGCTCTTTGTGAGTTTGAAAAAAACAAATTCATAGTTCTAAAAGGAGTGTTGTATTTGAAATATCTATCTGTTTTCATAAAGTTGGGTGAGAATGGATCATTGCAAAGCATTTATTTAAGATGGGAGATGTAAGGGATCAATTCTTTGGTATCAATAAACTAGTATATATATACACATACACACACAACCACACACATATATATAAACACACCCACACATATATACATACATCTATACTGTGAAACACGGGGACGCGTCTCCTACTCCAAAACCCTGCATCCCTGTCCCCTAGCCGTTTCGGGGACGGAAAGACGTCGAGGGGACACCCACCTTCCTTCCCCTGTACTTGCTCAACCCTCCAAAATGCCAGGAAACGTACCCGTCCATTTGGGGGACGTTTCTGGGACAGCTAGCCATGCCCTGTAGCTGGGAACACCCCCGGGCATTAAAAAGCAAATTTTTTTTTTTTTTTTAAATTTTGTTTGCTTATATATCTCCGTATGAGAATCAAAACAATATATTCAAATTTCAAATGTTTGAGGATCAAATATATGAGAATCAAAACAGCTATTCTAATTTCAAATGAATGAGAATGAAATATATTCAATGAAATACACATCAAAGTTATAGTTGTTAAATTTTCTGACTCATGCTAAGTCCGAGTTTTAACACTATGCTTGAATAGTTTCACTCTTGAGTTTTGAAATTAAAAAAATGCACTATTTTATCTCTTTGTATAATTGTACTTAATTATCTTTGAAAATGTTTACTATTTGGCACGCCACTAACCATAGTGGCTACCATTGGATGATCTACTTCTGCCAAAGGGTGATAGTGACTTAGATGGCTCCAAGTCATTGGATATTGATAGCTTGAATGAGGCTGAGTTTCGTAGATTGTTGTATTTTGATGTTTGAGACTTTTGGATATATGTTTGAGACTTTCAGATATTGATAGACCGTGATTTTTTGATGTTTGAGACTGCTGTTATAACACTTTGTTGAAATTTATTATGCTGTTATAGTACTGCTCTCATGATTTATTTACATATTGATATTATTGTTATTAGTTATTAGTTATTGACATATCTCTCTCTTTCCCTCTATAATATATCAATATATTTTGAAAAATTGATATATATTATATATTTTAAAAAGTTGACTACTGCCATCTCCTGCCATTCCCTAAAAATGGCCGACTAGTAAACATCTCAGAAACGTGCCCCCTGCCATCCTCCCATTCCCGTCCCCGTCCCCTTGTCCGTGGAATATCATGGAATATAGTATGTATGTGTGTGTGTGTGTATAATGTTGTTGCTTTGGGTATCAATAGTTTGCCAGTGTGGCTTGCAACTTTTGTGGAGTCTTTGCATTTATTAGCAGATTTAGGCTCTCGCTTCAGAAAAAGTTAGTTCATATTTGTTACAAAAGGATTGGTTGCAAGTATAGCGTAAGGTAAAAGTAAAGAAAAAATTAATTTTAGTTCACAATATAATCTATCCCATAAAAAGACACAAGCTTAGGCTAATGTGGTAGTTGAGGCAGAACAAGATATCAAGATAGAAGAGTATGTGTTTATGGTGTCTCCTGAAGATAACGACAGTTCTTTGATTGGAGCAAGTGGAGTGAAGAAGTCAGAGTGGTCTTATAGGAGTAGTTGAAGGAGCAATAGCCTTGCAAGGAAGAAGAGCTAAGGAGATGGAGTGGTAGTTCTGCAAGGAGGCATTGGAGAAGTGGTAGTCCTATAGAAGTGGAGAATGAAAGAAAGGAGATGACAATGATATCCTTTCTGGTTGTAATGCAAGAAGGCCATATCCTTGTTGGTTGAACTATAAGCCAAAATAATCCCTGTGGTTAGTGTTAGTTAAAGTGGTATCCCCATGGTTTGAGTGTTAGGCTAATGTGGTAGTTGAGGTAGAACAAGATATCAAGATAGAAGAGTATGTGTTTATGGTGTCTCCTGAAGATAACAACGGTTCTTTGATTGGAGCAAGTGGAGTAAAGAAGTCAGAGTGGTCTTATAGGAGTAGTTGAAGGAGCAATAACCTTGCAAGGAAGAAGAGCTAAGGAGATGGAGTGGTAGTTCTGTAAGGAGGCATTGGAGAAGTGGTAGTCCTATAGAAGTGGAGAATGAAAGAAAGGAGATGAAAATGATATCCTTTCTGGTTGTAATGCAAGAAGGCCATATCCTTGTTGGTTGAGCTGTAAGCCAAAATAATCCTTGTGGTTAGTGTTAGTTAAAGTGGTATCCCCATGGTTTGAATGAAAGGGATGGGGGCCCCACTAGAAAACTTTAATGGGGGAATCCTAAATTGGTATGAATTTTGTGGAAAGAAGTGTGATGATTGGTAGAAACATAAAAAAAATTGCTTT
This sequence comes from Thuja plicata, assembly GCA_018584345.1. Lineage (NCBI taxonomy): Eukaryota > Viridiplantae > Streptophyta > Pinopsida > Cupressales > Cupressaceae > Thuja > Thuja plicata. The sequence goes on along the minus strand of MU228190.1, from coordinate 1,628,959 downwards.
GGGAGTTGGCCTAGGTAATTTGTGCAAGCTAGTTGATCCTATCACAATTAGTTTTGCATGCTTTAGTTGTGGAAGACAAGAATAACATTTTGTGGCATGAGAGTTATAGACATCTTTATTTCATGTATTTAGTCAAATTGAGTGGACCCAATATGGTTCATGGATTGCTATCTATCCAAGAAGGGTATATAATGGGGGCAAGTTCACTTTTGAGGAGTTAAAGAACTACTATGCGAAGGTATTTAGAGATGATAACTCATACATCCCTCACCAAAATGGGAGATTTGAGAGGATAAACACAAGTATCATAAATATGTAATATGCACCCTTATATCCCCTTGATTTTTTTGTGTTTTGCTTTAAGTTTAAGCATGTTTGATAGATAGAATAGAAAGAGCTGATTTCTTATTGCAACAAATACAATACTATGACCAAAAATATAAAGGAAATGATTGCAATATTCACTTTTAAAATCAGTTCAAAACTGAAGGTACAATACAAAGACAAAATCAAAGATACTCAGATCTGATTATAAACACAAATACAACATACCCATTTGTTAAATGACTACAGCAATAATAACCAACAAGTACAAGTTTCAGAAACCGTAGGTTCTTTACCAAAATGCTCCAAATGATATGATTGGGTCTAGAAGTGTCAACCAAAAGCTAATATTCCTAGTGGATGGAGATATCAGCTCGTTACACCCCAATGGCTACCCTAGAATCCTCACGTTGACCCTCAAGTTGTGATATGACTGGCTGGAAATCATATGGCCAGCAAGGAAGAAGATAAAACCAGCGAAATAGAAGTTTAACCCTCCTCGATCTTCTCCAAATCTGAATCAAATAAGCTCTGCAAATCTCAAAATGTAAACTCCACTATGCTCAAATGTGACCTTCGAATAAAATCACCAGATTATTCTCTACATTGTATCTCTCTCCAACGTGGAAATGTTTGCAAGGGTTTTCGTCCTCACAAACCAAAGATGAAACAATTTCCTTCAAACAGAAGCAATATCAAAAATCAAACTCAACATGCCCAAATGAATGCCCCAATCCTCCTAGAACTTTTAAGTGGGTTTTTCGAAAAACCTCTTTTTTGCTTTTTTGCCATTTTTTGTGAATTTTTTTTAAAAAACAAAATCATTTCTTTTTCTTTTTCTATTCTTTTTTAGGAATGCTTTTTTTGCTTTATTTAATAAGATTTACCTCCCTTTTTAATCTCCTAGTGTTGCATTAAATAATAAAGATTTGTAAGAACCCCAAGTTCTCCTTTACATACATTTATACAAATCTTGCATGACATCGTAAATTATAACACATAAATCAAAAAGTTCTGATTTTTCACCATGCAATGAGTCTGAAAATTTCAGATTTTATTCCCGCTTATACAATCACTTTTTCAATAAACAAAAGACAACTCACTTCATAAAAAGTGATTATGTATCTAATTCCAACATACCCATTTTCTGATTTTTACTTTCCCAGGTCTGATATTGTAAAGCAGCACTAAATGGCTCCGTCCACCTCAAAATCCATGCCAAGCTGAAAACTGCAATCACCTTTATTGAATTCACTAAACACTCTAAATCTACTCCAATTTGGCTCAAATATAACTCTAGAATGAAGCCATCACTGTTATGCAAAATTCAATGGGTCTTTCACCATTTCAAATTCCTAAAAACACTGAAGAATTCTCACCCTCCAATGCTAATGATGTGCAGAAACTCTTGTCTCATACACAATTCCCAAATTCCAAGAAACAAGTAAAAGCAATCATAACATAACATAATAACAGTGTAACCCGTGGACGCGAACCCGACCCAAAACCCCGGAGTACCCGGTACCGGGACGTCCCCAAGACGGGTACTCCGCGTACCAGAGTACCCCCACCGCTGCTCAAGCACCGCAGTACTGCGGCTGCACCCGTCCCTGCACCCCTTGGGTACTCCGATACTTGGGTACTCCGGGACTGTACTTGGGTACTCATTTTGATATCAATCATGATTCATATCATGCTACTCATTGTAATCATGATCATCCTTATGATATTAATAATTATCATATTTCATATTTGAACAATGAATTTTGAATCTTTGATAGAATCATAGAACTAATATAATTTTATGATTATCATTATGTTACTACGAGTCTATGAATATGTATGTTACTATCATCTATGTTTCTATGTTGAATGTTCAATAGTTCCGGTTCGTGTTGCAATTTTGCTATGTTCAAGTATTTCAAGATTCCAAGAACCAATTTGGTATGTTATATTGAAACATCATTTCATAATTAGAATCTCAAGTTCTATATGTATAGAATGCAACACCCCTGGCCCCTCCCCCCGTCGTCCCCCCGCCGCCGTACCCCCGCCGTACCGAAATTGAGGCCCTTTTTTTCCCGTACCCGAAACTCGTCCCGACGTCCCCCCGTCCTGACATACCCCCGCGCCGGGGTTACACTGCATAATAATGATATCGACTTCTTGAGGAGGCTTTATATATTTCCTCAATAAAGTTCGAACCAGGAGGCTTCTCAAACAAATCACTTTAATCACTTATAAAATGGCTTTGCATTGACTTTATAATATTAATTCATAACCTCCTTGGTTTAGGTGCCCAATTAATTTAATAACTTAATGCACTTTAATAATGTCTCATGGCCCCCTAGATTTTGTTACTCTTTATAATATTAATAAAACTATCAAGGCCTTGGCCTTTTACCGATAAAAAAAAAAAAATTGTCTCATGGCCTTTACTTTATAACTCTATAAAAGACTATAATAAATTATTAATAAAGTTCATTTTATTAATAATTTAATAACATGAACTTGTGTTATCCGATTTAAATCACTGTCAACTATAGGTCAAGGGAACCATTGCGTATGCCATGACCAAATGCCCTGCCAAAAATAGCAGCTCTGCGAGATTGACTTACTATAAACAGTAAGTCCATGAATATCTGCTCAAGCAGAGGTGCCAAATCTCAACACTGCAACATAACCTATACAGGTGCCCTGCTATAAAAAGAAATCTTGACTTTCCTGAAATAGACACTTGCTATAAATAGTAAGTGTGTCAAACTGAATCAAACGAAGAGCAATCCTGAACTAACTAGTCCTCTGGAATGGGAATTGGCCTCCTGTTCTGCCAACTGAGACCCTCTAACCAACTGACTTAGCCTATGAGGGCCAATGATAGGCTAATCCAAACCACAAACCATATCATCTCAAAAAGGGGACATTACAAGATCCATCAGGGCTGGGGGCCTAGCTCGATTGGCGAGAGCTTCCTGTGGTAAATCACGACGTCACGAGTTCTAGTCTCCCATTAGATCATGTGGTATCGGAGGACATGTCATGCTAGCATCACCGGTCACTTGAAAAATTTTACCCAACGCACTGCAGTTTATAGGGGGTGCTATACTTGATTCCTGCAGTCTAATAAAAGAAAAAAGAATAAAAAAGTATATATTGTGATGAGCCTGACTGGCTCTTTAAGCAATTTGTGTATCTTCTTTAATTTATAAAATCTTTCCAGCTAAATTGCGAGAGAGAAATCAACTAGCAGGTATGAAATTGCTTTCGTTTATTATAAGCAAACACTTCTTCAGCAAGAGAGTTACATTTAATAGCAATTTTAATTTACTCTCAGAATTCTGGAAATGCTTTATTTAATTGCCGAAACCAACTATAAAACTTATACAAGCAAACTAAACATTAATGTGCCGCTGAAAACAATAATGAAATTTGATTGGCACCTTATAGATGTATCGCTGGGTTGTATTCCCACCTTCTTTCCACGCGGCAGCAGTATACAATTGTGACACCACTGTATTCTTAGTGTGCTGGCCCACGCTTGTTAAATCTCCACGCGACAGCCAATATGCAAGACTTCTTACGTAGCACTGGTAAGTCTTCCAGCAAATACAACCTTGGCTGTGAAATTAAAGATCTCTTATGCAGATCTCAGTTCAATACTAACCAACTTCAGATTTTAAAACTTCCTCAACAAATCGACCTCTGAACAG
>MU228190.1:1595371-1618900 GCA_018584345.1 Thuja plicata | reverse complement strand
GATAAGTTCTCAAAATATCGCGATAAGTTTGAAACTTATCGCCGATATTCTCTGCGATAAGTTACAAACTTATCGGCGCGATAAGTTCGCGCGAAAGTTATGTAACTTATCGCAAGCCTGAACTTATCGCGATAAGTTCACTTATCGCCGATAAGTCGGCGATAAGTTGATCTATGGTTCAATATTTAAACATAAAATTTATGTCGTACTTTTGAAATCTTCTCTTCCTGTCTTGAAATGTTCATCAAAGACATTCCTGATAGTTGCGGTACATATGAAATTTAACAGCCTTCATAATACTTGGGCATCACATGCAGGAAGTCTTAAGGTAGATCTATAACACATAATTTCTCTAAAATAGCTATCCATCTTGCAGGAAGTCTTAAGGTAGATCTATAACACATAACTTCTCTAAAATAGCTATCCATCTTGCAACTTGGGCTGTTTTTCGATTTATCTATATTATGATTGTACTTGGGTCAGAACGTGGCATTAGAGAACACAATCTGCAAATTTAAACGACTTTGAAGTGTTCCATGTTTTCTTTAACTACGTTTCTATGTTTTTCTGAAGAAAAAGATTTAGACCTTCACCACTTCTGTAGACTGCAATTGATTAATCTGTGCCTTACCCATGAGGTTTGTTGTTTTCTTATTATTATTATTAACCTTTCAACGGTTGTGTAATTTTGCAGATCCCCTTTGAGGTTCTTGTACGGAAACAAATTGTTCGTTTATTAGATCCAAGTCTTCAATGTGCTCGGTTTATTTATGATGAGTTAGTTAAGGTAGTCAATGAATATTTGTTGACTTCTTGTCTGAACATTATTGTTAACTTCTTAGGAAGTTAAATTTATGCAGATCAATGGCATATGAGTTTATGTTGTGCTGCTTGTTGATATCACATTTTGCATTGAGCTTATTGAATCACTCTTTTTCAGATAGCACATCATTGTGAGACTGTAGATCTACAGCGGTTTCCCATTTTACAAAAACGTATTGAAGAAGTTGTAGGAAGCTTTTTACGTCAAGGTTTAGCTCCTGCTGAGACTATGATTGAGCACATAATTGAAATGGAGGTACTGAGAAAAAGGAAGCTAGTTTGTCTTTACTTATTATTTGGGAGGTTTGCTTCCTGTTCAAAATTTATCCTTGATTTGAAAGTTCAGTTTAGGTTGATTTCTTGGCACAGTTTGAAAAAGCTGTTTTGTGATTTTATATAATTCATATACTTTCTGATAAGGGGACTATTTTTTTCCTTTTCAGATTTCAAAGACATGACTTTGTTATCATATGTGATTTTCAGATGGACTATATTAATACTTCTCATCCTGCATTTATTGGTGGCAGCAAAGCAGTTGAAGCTGCATTACAGCAACACAGGTCTTCCAAGGTATCATTCTTCACTGCTAAATTTAATGTTTGCTACATTGTAGTTCCATTTAATAGATGCTTTAGCAAGCAATTAATATGAAGATTGAATCTCGGTCTGAAATATTAATATACGTGTACCTTTCATCCTGTACATCTGAAACCAGGAAACTTCTGATTCTGATAGAGTGCCAGGTAGTGATAAAATTCAGAAGTCTCGGGCATTACTTCCAAAGTCAAATACCTCCAGAGTTGCTTCTGATCAGGCAATAACTAAGTTTTCAAGGACAACTTCTATGGGTGACCTCAAGAATTTTTGTTGGATTTGCAGCTAACCACACTGATACTTATGATCCATATTTGAGTTTTGATTTATCATCTTTCTGATATATGTTTGGTGCTTTTTTGTGTAGGCTACAGCCGCTACACGACCAGTTGCACACCATGAAAAATCTGTGGCACATGGTAAGTGATTGAATCCTAAAGAATAAAGTATTGGGATTGTTTCCTTTTGTCTAATTTAATTGTGGCAATGTCTTGTATCTCAATGAAATGTTTGATGATGGTTCTAGCTTCATATGACTAAAATTTTATAATCATCTAATATCTGATTATTTGAAGGTTTGGAACCATTTATTATTAGGGTTTATAAAATGTAATACACATTGTTAAATACATAACTGCATAATAAAAACCAAGGTTGCACAGAGACGGGGACACTTGGGTGCTTCGGAGACGGGTACGGGTATTTTTTCAAAATAGGAGACGTGGGTACTTTGGGTACGTCAGTTGTTTTTATATATAATTTAATATTTTATAGAAAAACTGAAAAATATAATGACATTGAATTTTCAAAACAAGAACAGTGATAAAGTTTACTGTCAAACATTAACTTTGAAGATTAAGTAAACAAATTGAAATGTCATACAATCATTGTATCAAAGTTTCAAACTGATTAGTGATTACATATTGAAATAAGCTTGATAAACAACAAGCTGATACACAAACAAAAACCTGAAACGAAAAGCCAGAAATCTTAATCAAGGTCCTTAGCTATATGCTCTCCACTGAGTACCCACTGAGTACCTGGTACTTGGGTACGCGTACCAGTACCTAGTACACGTCCTAGGGGTATGGGTACGTGTACCCATGCAACTATGAATTTAACAAATTATTATCATATAACACACCAACAACCTACAAGAATGATATAATATACACAAGGTCACCAATGATTTGTTTTCAATTTATGACAACTACCATGAAAACAAAAATACTAGCCAAAGATGGTGTTCATATTGTGGGCTAGGCTAAATTCCCGCTTTCATCAACAAAAAAAAAACTATCCAGAAATTAAAACAAAGAACTTGTCCTAATCTAGCCCTTATAAAAAAAGGTTGGCCCTATTAGAGAAAATATTTCTTTGTTTGAAAAAATTGCAAGGGTGTAACAATGTGTTGGCATCCTTCTCTCTAGTACAAACATAACTTATTTGTATCCTCCTCTGTGATACTTACATTTGCTTTGTGTATCCCTTTGCCTTCTGATTAATTCCAATTTAAATGTTATAAAAGTCAAAGGCTCTATTTGGGATTTTGTTCCCCTAATAGCTAACTATATATGGGGCTTGAACCATTCGCTGCTGCTATGGTAAAAAGTTCTCATCTTACCACTCTACCTCTTGTGGTTGAGATTGTACTTGAGGCCAAACATAATCATGAAGTTGTAGCTCTCATTGTGATTGCAATCATAAGTTTATCTACCATCAAAATACAAATAGGAAACTGGATTTTTGTGATTGAAACTGCCATGACATCGTATTTAGGTTACAGTTAACTTGCTATATTGTTCTTCATGCTTGACACTTACATGAAGCATGTAGATTGAAAGTAGATGCCATGCTTGTCACAAGCTTAAGAAATTCGTCTTGCTTTGGAACTTGTTGAGATGCATCCACATGCTTCTACCATCTCTATTGTTTCTGTACCTCCTACCATGCTTTATGTTTACTTTGGACCTTCCTTTCTTGGAGTTTATTTTGCTCATGTATTTTTCTCATTGTTCCTTTGAGTTTGTATCCTCGACGTGGGGCCCAGGCTTTATCGATAGGTTTAGTGCTGGGGAATCCAGGGGGTGTATAATATATATGGACAGTTGAATTGAGATCATTAGGATGATTCTAATGAAATGTGATTCTTTAAAGGGTTACAGTGGGCCAAAAATGGGGTGCAGAGAAATGTGGCTTACTGCTGATCCATATGTGATGATCTTGTTGAGATGATTCTAATTTTAGGTGCTTTTAGAAAGCAGAACTACCATAGGTACAAAAAAGGAGAAGAGGAGACTCCTTAAAGATCACATAAGATGAAAGGTAGAAGACTGAAAATACACTTCTAAGGGGAAAAGTTCCATAAAATGTTTACATTAAAAGTGTCACTCCTGCTGAAGTTCTGCCCTTGCTCCTTGACTTTTTGTCACTTTAGCCCATTTCACTACATTGACACCACTTTTAAATATATTTACATATTTACACAAGCGAAATAAGAGAGATCCAATGAAACATCAACATCCGGTACACATAATATTAAAATACAGGAGATTAGTGATAGGGTAATAAATCCAGAATCATAGATGATCCTTAAAAGATGAATGCTGAAGTCAACAAACCAAGCGACTTTGAGGGGACAACTCCCACAATGACTAAGCCAAGAAATGAATCTCACTAGGATGATTTCAAATGTTGCCATTCTCTTTGTTTTTGTAGACACAATTAAGTTAGAGCAACCAAAAAGCTTTTAATTAGGCCGACTATCAAAGCATAGAAAAATAAAGAAGCTTCTAGAAGATTGTCTAAGGATTAATGCACTACATGTTAGCTTATCCCTGACATGATTATACGATAACATCTATGGCTGTGGAAGTGGTACTGCAACTCTGCAAATACTTGGCAAAGGAAATATTCAATGGGTACATTTATGTTTTACTAATGTTGGAAAATTTGTAACATACCATCATGGAGAGTTTTTCTCATAGTATTCTAGTGACAATCATCTAGAACTCAATAAAAAGCATTTAAATAATGAAAATTCTGAATCATATTTCTTATTGTGAACTTGATCTAGTATTATTTGCATTCTTTTCTGAGTATTGTTCATTATATGCAAAAAAGAAGACATTGTTCTTGTTTCTTTTCCAATTCCTGAAGTCCCAAGGAGTGTATAAGGAGAAGTATGTTCTATCTTGACTAATTTGGCATATGTATTTTGAGAAACAGAAAGATTATTTGAAATATCTATTGCCAAATCATCAATATTTTCTTGTGCAGAAATTAGCCATTGCGCTTGCCAATTGCGTTGAGCTTCTGAATTCTTTTTCTTTTTTCCTTTGTTTGTGTGCAATCTAGACTTATACCTTCCCCATATCTTTGAATCTAGATTTATAACAGTGAAAGATTCAGGAGTAGCTCATGTACCTGGTTCATAGCTAACTATTTGCTGCTTTTGATCAGTTCCTAATTCCAACTGAAACTTAGTTCTTACTTCAGCCTTACGACGAGGCAAAGTTTCTATAATCATCACATCCTTTTTACCCATCTTTGTAATCTTTCTTTATTTTCCTTTTTATCTTGTTCACTTTCCTCTTAGGTGTAAGGGCAAGTTTTAGGCTGACTTGCCTAGCGAGGACATCCATCAATTGTGGATTACTGCTCAAATCTGAAATAGTGGCCATAGAGGATTTGGAAGGAAAAGGATTCCTTGAAGATTGTTGTCTGGACAAAGGGTAAGAAGATGAAGAGGCAATATCTTCTTCTAGGTTGGAATCATCTGGGAAATGGTCCAAGAATGGCTTGTTAATAGTGCTGGGAATAGGTCTGGTCATGGAAAATCGCTGGCTAGGTTGTTGCAAAGATCTTCTGGCAGGATCTGGATCTAGGATCTGTTCCAGGAATACTCTGGTTAGGATTGATCCACATATCAATAACAGATAATTGCTTTGTTGTATCTTGGGAGTTTTTTACTGGATAGAGTGAAATGGCACATTAAGTTCTCCGAACCTTGGTTCATTATGGTTAATTAATTTCTCAATAATAGGGAATCCTATATGAATCCCAGTATGCTCTATTTGATGACCATAATCAAGTAGCTTAGAGTTTCCTTCTGGGTAGGAAACTCGAAGGCAAAGTTAGATGGTGGAAAGGCAGTGTTGAGAAGTTTCTAAATACACCTACCACCAAGAGTAGCATAAATCATAGTTCGCAGACTCTGACATGGAGAGTACTAGGCAAGCCCAAAATTTCAACTTGGCAAATACTCGACTAAAACTCGTTAACTTAGAAAGTACTAAAAATTAAAATCTCTTAAGAAACATTTTTTTTTGTAAAATTCAATTACCAAATGTATCAAATTAAAAATTGACATCTCGAAAGAGAAAATGCATGGTTTTATAGCAAAAACATGGGAAAAATGCATTTTAACCAGTGCTTTGCCTACATTGACATTATTACCTACGTTTTTTTGTCTATAAAAATGCGAGAGTTAAACTTGTGAAAACGCACCTAGCAAAAAAAATGGAGAGTACTTGGCAACTCCGAGAGTACTTGCAGGGTTTGCAAACTATGATATAACTATAAATAGACCCAGGTTGTAAGTCTATGCCTTTAACTTCCAATAGAGGACAAAAGGCAGAGCTGATAAATTTATCATCAAGAAAAATTGAAAAATTTGGTCTAACAGCAAGTTGCCCATCTCCCCTATTAGGATCTAACAAACCTCTAAATTGTGCAACAACTTGATCCGAAATTCTACGAGTATCTATCAGGGTAGCAAAATATTCAGCACCAATATCATAATTAAATTGGTGATGGACTATTAGATCGTTAGAAAAGTGCACATGACAGTAATCTTCTCTTTCCAACGTTTGACATCCTTAGGGTCTATTAAAGGAAGATATATAGGTCTAACACCTAAACTTTGGACTTGGAAATTCAACTCAGTTTGTCTTACAGAGGTCATAGTCTAGCTTTTATTCTTTTCTCGGATATAAATCAGAGACATGGATATCTAGAAATTTAGAGCTACCCTTATCACCAATTGTAGCTTCATTATCTTCAATAATATTTTGCAGAAGAATAGTGCTAGAACTACTGGAACTCATACTTCTGCGACTAGTCATTAAACAAATATAAGAGAGAAGAATTCTTACTTGGAATTTCAATTTCTGTATTCCTTCTACTTTTGCTGACTTACTTTTGCCCTTCATTGCCCTCCTGGCTAGCTTGGGTCTTACAGTTGCAGCTCCACAGGAGTTTATGAAATTCTATGCTCAACCTTTCAGAATTTTATCACTCAGATATATGTAAATAGTATTGAAACAAAAGATAAATACCCCCCCAGGCATGATACCATATTTGCAGAAATAGTAACATAATAATTGATTTATTGAAGATCTGAAGATTACAGAAGATTTACTTAAATTTAATCAGCTTGTATTCTTTGTATCCTTAGCTAGATGCATCTCAATGTCAACTGTCTCAAAATAGATTAGATCAAAATCATGTACTAAATTTTCCATCACTTGAGCAAAGACTTCCCATGATCTGTACAAACCATACTTACTGCACAATGATAGGTCTGCTTTCAGTTTTGACGCTTGTGCTAAATTCTAGACCTCTAGTTAGTATAGCATCCATGTCTCTGATTAAGAAAAGTTTATATTAAAATATTATTTTAAAGTTTTAAACTTTCATCCCACTATCCCCTGTTGTCTCCATCCTGGAAATGTCACAGAACGTAGACTTAAATGCGATTTTGGAGAACTCAATGGTTATAACTTATGATTTCTAGATTCTTTGTACGTTCCATATCTTGCTTAAGAAATGCAAGTAGGCTGGATTCTTCAGTCACCATTCTTGAAAAAGAAATATTAAGTATGCTGCTTCCTGGCTTGATGTATATAAGCTGATAGGCAACATTTTGAACTTCAAACACTTTACAAATATTTTGGAAGCACACAATTTCACATTTTATTCCAACCCAAGGTGTATCAACCTATAATATCCCTTCTATGGGGTAACTTGCTCGAAGTTAAGTTCTTGTCTCAGCATGTTAAGAATATCTATTGAGTTTTTCAAATTTTATATGATTTATGTCTAGATTGTATTCCCCCAACCAAGCTGTGGTACTGTTCATCATCTCAAGGACAATAGGTACAACTACAAGTATACACTTGAGTACTATCATCATATAGCATCTAACGATCTTATTCTTACTGCTTTGAGAACTAGTTTCTCTTGGATGTTCTTAAAGGGAGCCTTCACACGTATTTAAGGTGTTTCTATCTATTCTTGATATTCTTTTTGATATTTGAGACATTTTAGAGAAGGCATCCCTCCCTCGGCGATTTCAAAGCAGACAAGTAAATAACCTTCCATTATTTTCAAATACTTTTGTGCTTCTGTAATCATTGATATACCTTTGTGAACTTGCGTACTATTGCTCTGTAATATATTCCTATTGTGTGTTTTATACGACCTAAGAAATTTTGGTGTGTTTCATCTAACTTGTGTAAATATACAGGAAATGCATCTGGTGGAAGTTGGGGTATTTCTTCAATTTTTGGAACTAGTGAGTCTCGTGCTCCCACTAGAGAGAATTCAGTGCACAAGACATATAATGATCCTGTTCATAGTATAGATCCCATGTTTTCCAAAATTCAATTGAAGGAAGTAAGTTTGTAGAACATATTTATTTACTTGGATGTTTGGGTGTTTTCAAGTTTAACATGCACTGTTAATATTATTAAGTTTACTAATAAGTGTTAATCTTTGATGCTTTTATCAGCCACCTGCCATATTGAGAGCTACTGAAGCACAAACAGATGATGAGCTTGTTGAAATAACTGTAACAAAATTACTTGTGAGGTCATATTACAATATTGTTAGGAAAAATATCCAGGATGCAGTACCTAAAGCTATCATGCACTTTCTGGTAATCATTATGTTTTAGAATGATAAGTTTATGCATGCCCATCAGTTCACCTGTTCTGCAACATTTCATTTGTCTCATTGCATTGCAATAAGTCAATCTCTGTGTATATATTTTGATCAAAGTTCATTTGCTTGAGGGTTGAAATTTATATTGACCATTTTCCTAGAATATCAACACATGAGTAGTAACTTCTTAAGAAAAAAACCAAGGTCAAATCTTTTTCATGACATTCATGTCTTCTCAAATAACTATCTTATGTTACAGTTAAAAATTCTGTAGATTGTCTACTAGTTCTTTTCCATTTTGCCATATGCAAATGCATTGTTTTCTGCTGAAAATGAGGAAATAAGATATGACTATGAGTCATTGCCTGAATCCTTTCTGGAATTTTACTTAGGTACAAAAAACAAAACGAGAATTGCATAGTGTCTTTGTCCTGAGGCTATACAGGTATTACCATCTCTTTGACGTCAATGAATGGAGATACTAGACTTTAGCATTTTGAGTTTTGGACTATACGCTTTACTATCATTTAGTTTTAGTGGAGCTTAATTGTATGACAATTATAAATGCAGTGAAAAGAATTTTGAAGAACTTCTGCAAGAGCAGGAGGATATAGCAATTAAGAGGAAACGCTGCAAGGACATCCTTAGGATCCTAAGGCAAGCAGCACGGGTAAGTGCAATAGGCTATGGTAATGTTTTGAATCATTACATGCAAATGGAAGGTATTTCATGTCACCAATTTAGTTGGATATCACAATTTATTAGCAGGCACGCGATTTTGATATTTATTAGATTAAGAAGGATCTTAGAGCTCAAAAGTTTCTTTCTTCATCTGTATGGATTGGCAGCATACCATATTTGTATTACATAACTTGTCCTGTGGTCTTTGTTCTTTCCATCCAGACATTGGATGAGTTACCTCCTGATTCTGACATATCATCGAGGAATTCAACTGGAACAGTTGATGCAACAGGCTTGCCTGGGGCTCAAGGATTTCAACCATCAATGTTTGCAAATGCAAGTGATGAATATGGTGCATTTGGACCTCAGTCTTCCAATATTCCTTATTTGGGCACAACAAAGAATGCAAAATCTCGGAAATCTTCTCATTCAGGCGAGCAACCGTCTTTTGTTCCACTTAAGCATTTTGGCTAAGGGTGGATGACTTCTTTTTCTGTTCTGGAGCAGGTTATACCACTGCCAGTCTGTGAGCCTTTCAAAAATTTGTTATTTAGTAGTTCTAGTTAATATTGGATTTGTGTCTAGTTGACATTTTTAAGATATAGATTGCTCTTGCAATCTGGTTCAGAAATGAAGATGGCAGATTAATTTCAAGGTGTTAATGTGTACCCTTGTGCTCACTGTCATTTTTGAGTGCCAATTGGCCCTCCTTTGTATTGGTAAAGATGACTGGAAATTGAAGTACTAATAATCAGTGGTTATTTCATGATCCATTGACATTCTAGCGAGATTTTCATGCAGCAGGATCTAGTTATTTTTTTGGCTTACAGCTTGGGCCTTATCGGGGATTTAAGATTCCAGGGCAACTTGGTGGTCTCTTGATGGTTCAACCTCACACTTTGTGAATATCATATAGGGGAAATGTTTTGTTTAATAGTAATACTTATTAAAAATTAACTTAATGCAAAATGATGACTACCTGTTCGTAAATCTTTCTTGGCAATTATTTGGCAAACCAAAGGATGAAGATTTTTTCAAAATTGGGAATCCAAAAATGCAGGGAAAGAATTGAAAAAATGCTAGTTTTTAAATGTAAAGCAATGTAATTACTAATTGCCTACAAATGGAGAAAGCGAAGAGAAATAAGAGTTTACACCATGAATATTTGAATATGTTTTTATCATTAGCTTTCAAATCACTTATTGACATGGATAGTAAAAGCTTAATTTTTATTTTATTGATGTACAAAAGTGTGATTTTATAGGGATACACGTGCATAAACAATTGATGAAAGTGCATGACCCGTCATAACTAAACAATGCTAAATAATGTAATATCTAACACAACTAATTGAGCATTTACACCATGAGTAGTTACGACAACTTCACCCCTTCTGTCTCTTGACCCTGGGAAAGATGTAGCTTTGAGCTGTTTCTTAAACTCTCAGTTCCGAACTCTCAAATCATAATCTTTAATTTCTCAACAATGATCCCTAAGAGATATGATAGATCTCTATCATTGTTCAATGACCACGAAAGGGTATAATTCTTAATCATATACTTTGAAGCTTGCTGAACAATAAATCATATTGAGCTCAACACCAAATTTTGAACTTGTCTCCATAATGAAACTTCACAACACATGCTTTCTTAAAAAACTGTTAGCATTTAAAAAAAAGGAAAGCAAAACAAAAAACAAAAATCAAACACGCTTCTCATGCAGATTACCATCTCAAAGTGAGAAGCTGACTTGAGATGATCGAAATTCCTCCATCCTCCGATGTTGCTAGCCTCCAAAATGATCTTTTTTTATAGTTTATCCATTTGATGTCTTTGATATGTCTTTGGAGGCCTAATCAGATGTTGCAAAAAGAGACCCGATTATTGTAGTTTGGATGGCACGTTTTCTTTCTCTAGTTTGTGCCACCACCAAGACTATTGTTGCATATAGTCCTAAACAAATAGTGGAAACATCCATCTTGTACAATTGAATTGTATCAAAGATTGGCATAACAACACTCTGCTGTATTGTGACACCACTCCCTTGATAGAAAACAAAGAGAAAGAGAAGCCCACTATGAGTATCTGCCTCTTTTCGAAGATCATGGTAGTGGTGACAATCATTCTTCTTTTGTAGCTTCACATGCATACTTCTTAAGATGATTTAATGTACATAAAATAACTCCATTCATTAAACTTTTCAAGAAAAGACAGACATAGTTTGATAAAAACGTGGATCACTGTGAAGAAACCTAACTAAATGTCATTAAAGATGTAAATATAGAAGCAATGCAACTTTTATCATTTCTTCTGATGAAAGTTGAAACAATCAAAAGCGCCCCAAAAAAAAACAAATTGTGTATTCCCAAATCACAAATAGTCACACTATGTATCCATAATAAATGATGGTCACAGCCAATTAGATCTGTTGTCACCACATATTTTCAATTCTGAATTGATCCTTTGACATTCAACCAATCCCTCAATATTTAGGCTATTCTTTTTGTTCAATTTGCACTAATGTTTCTTTGACTAGACTGCTAAGCTATTTGACAACCATAAAAGTAGAAATAGATTTTAACATTAGTCTCCAAGCTTTAAGTTTTCTTGGCAGTTAGTAGACAAACTGAAGGGGGTAAAACTCATTCTTTTTAACCTCCATTCGTCGTTTTTAGACTTCTCTTTGAACACAGTGAGAACCACACTTCAAGACAGCATATTGATTGCTCCCTAAAAAATTCCCGCCTTTAGTTTTTCTTTAAACAATTTTCATTGTTGCCTCCATCGGCTTTAATTTGTAACAATATTCAATGCTCTTCCAAATGGCTGGAACGTCATTGCAAATCCAAACGGATTCAGAGTGCAAAGGGAACCTTAACATCCATAAGCAGAGTGCCAAGGGAGCCTTACGTCCAACTCTAAGACGCCACATGATACTTCAACAAACTATAAATATCTCCGGTTGCAAATTGTTCGCTAATTCTCCATGTAGTGCTTTAAAGAACTTATCTCACAATCATCCACCATGAATCACCAATGTGGATGCAGCGGTAGGATTGAAACGGCTATAGAATCTTTCATGCAAATACAATTCACAAGTATCAATTGTGAGTGATTGCAAGAACACACAAGATGGAAACATTGGTGAATGCTCTGATTTCACACCCTCATATAAAAATAATTATCAAAGCTTTGACTGTTACTTCCACCACTGCATTACTGTGTGGAGCAAACTGGAAATTGCCTGCAAAAATATTTCAGTGCCTATCTACTCATTGCCAAGGCACTGGCTTCAACCACGGACACACGGGATAATGATGCTCTGATAACAAATGACGGGGAATAGTAAAAGCTTGATTTTTATTTTATTGACGAATAGCAGTGTGATTTATAGGAATACATGTGCATAAGAAGTTGATAAAACTGCATAACCCATCATAACTAAATGCAATATCTAACACGACTAATTGAGCAATTACGCCATGAGCGCCAACACTTATTGCATTATACAATGCATTTAAGATGACATGTTCATAACTGTATAGTAACATACTGCAAGTACATAGGTATGTTCATAACTGTATAGTAACATACTGCAAGTACATAGGTAAGTTTTGAGGGATAAAATAACAAAAAAAGGTGTGAGCTATTGACTCATGTTGCGATACAGTATGCTACTATAGTTCTTCTGGTCTTCTTGACAAAGCTACAAGGCTATAATTCTCCTAATTTGATCAATTTACTCAGGATCAATGTCGAGTTACCTCAAGGTATCAATATCTTTTTCGTCCAAAACGAGCTTTTTACTATTTGTGATCCATCTCGAGTCTAGATCAATCTCATCAAGGCCAATCAGTTGATATTCGTTGATGCTAGATTAAATTTATAGATTACCAGTTTATGAAATGCAGTGATAAAAAATTGCAAATTGTAACATATGTATTCTTAAGTTTTTTTTTGGCCTAAGGTAAAAGTAGTGATCAACAAAAACGAAACCATTCACCTATTGTTGCATCAAAACATTAGATTTTTTTTTGGAGAGGGTAAACACACTCTAAGAACACTCACAAGTGGATGATCTACATGATTGGTGTAGGTTGCATCACCATCTATTGAAGGTTTTTGACCTTTTTGAAAAAAAAACCCACTATTGTGTTGAAAAAATACAAATATTATTTAAATTTGGGCGTTTATTATTTAGTCATAGCTTCATGCGTGTGAATAGACCCTTGACATCCTTTGCATCATCTCAAAAGTATGCACAATAGAACAATGATGGATTCAAATAATATGTAGCAACATGAAGGGGATAATGCATTTGCCAAAGAATTTTCAAATTTATTTTCCTTGTCATTCTACGTGCTAGTTTTGATAGCTTCTTTCATCATGGTAAGATTTCTCTCCATCCACTAGTTTTAGAACTCTTACAAGGCATTAGAAAATTGAATCTATTTTGTCTCATTCAAAAACTTTGTAGAGAAAATGTAGTTTGTCGTAATTAGACAATCCACCTAATTAGCAAGGCTTCATTGAGTTTGTTTTAAACTCACCTTTTTGTTGCCAATGAGTTTACAATGTAAGGACCTTGCACCTTTATTTGAAGGAGTTCCTTTCGCTCTATGAAGGTGCACATCGTGCTTAACATCCTTATGTAGTTGTAAATGAATTTCATAATATTATGGGTATTTTGCAAAACCTCCTTGTCTATTCAAGTTTTTCAATGTCCTTTGTTGGTTGTAAAACAAAGTACAGACACTGGTTCAAAGAAGCTCTATACCTAACTGGAATGAAGAGTGCAAAACACAAACTTTGGAAGAAAAAATATAGCACATGGATGTTATCTAAGGGCAAAGTCCCCTATTGTAGATATACGTAAATAGAAATATCCACTCACCAGTAGTATGGTGAAGTATGGTGTAATGTATAATAAGTATATATGATATAAGGAGATATAAGTAATGTAGTTCCTATTGATAGAGTGTATACAAATATTTCTAAATTCAAATGTATACAAATATTTCTTATTTTTAATATGTTTTGTATATATGATGTTCTTATTCTAATTTACAATTAATCTTAGGTCCGAATATAATTCCTTGTTTGTCTCAATAGGATTGAGTATGGGGTAGAAATCTACAACACCATAAATCCCTAGGGTACAAAACTCTAGTTTGCATCCCTCAAATTTCTTGCTAACATTGGTTTTATCGTCAGGACCTTGGTTAGGCTTTGTTGAGGTTTAACAAGATATTTTTCAAATTTAAATCACATAGTAGATATAGAAAAATAAAGGAAATGATGAACCTAATATGATAAACAAAATTTTGTTCTCTTGATGTGTTCTTTGTGAGTAGGTTAGGCGTTAAGGGGGTGGAAAATGAAAGGGGAAAAATGTTCAAAGAGACCTATTAAAGGACACGACTGTTAATAAAATTGCCAAATAACCACCATGGATAAATATAAGAGTTGCAGATAGGGAAAACATTAGTGCGAGAATATGAAAATTTAACTATGAAAAACATTAAATCATATTCAACTATCCCTAATTACTCAATGAAGCGATTAAACAAATTTGCATAAAATAATATAAAACAAAAATGAAATCATGTAAACTCTTTTTTGTGCTTCATTGTTCTTCTTTCTCCTCTTTAATGTCGTTCTTTATCTACAATTGCACTAATGTAATTGAAAAGCAAGTATGAAAAACATAACAATGAGGATACTCGAATTGTGGTTAGCCACAAAATGAAGAAGAAAGCCCATTATAAAGTCATTTGAATCGAAAAATGATCAGACACAATGAAGAAATAAAAAGACGAGGAAAAATAAGAGCCAACAATCAATAATAAAAGCCAGATAATAACACTAATTGCCACTTTCCCTCCAAAAACTCAATAGACACTTTAAATGAATTCATATTTAAATGTAAAATAAAAAGTCATTTGATTATTAAAATATTCAATATGCAAAATAAAAGACAAAAAGACATAAATAAATGAAATTTATTTATGTCTAAAGGGGATATCAGGAAAATATGGAACTAATTTAACTGATTAATTCCTTAGAAAGAACATTAGGACAATAATTAAATAATTGTTAAAATTATTTAATTAAACACATGCCAACATGACAAAATGACCAAATGCAACAGGAAGTCAAAAATAAATGACTAGATAACAGATAAATCATAATAATTTAAAATAATAAAAAATGATCAAAATAACTCAAAATGCCAAAATCGACCGAGGACATAAAAGACGACTAAAAAGGGGACTAGGGGCAATGACCATTTTTAGGTATCTACAAGAGTAATGCAATCCCAAATCTAAAAAACCAATGGCCAAAGGGGATGAAAAATTTAAGAGATATTAAGGAATAAAATGACTTCAAAACGAAAGGAAGAATATCTAGCTCGAATGGTAGAGAGAGAGAGAGAGATGCAATATGATTAGAAGGGCATATCTAGAATGAAGAACCTAAGAACTTGTTCATAGAGGGAAGTTATAGAGAAGGTCATATCTAGAACTTCTATGCTACAACTTCCCTCTATGAACAAGTTCATAGGTTCTTGATTATAGAGAAGGGTATATCTAGAATGAATGCCCCAAGGATAGAGCAAAGACAATAGATGCAATAAAATTAGTCAGACCTAACTCTATGTACTATGTAATTTACCATGAATGTAGCATACGTCTAACATAAGATTGCCTGAAATAAAAACCTCCACTCCATAATGGAGGAAATCAATAGAATCACGTAAATCAATGTTGTCAACCATAACTACAATGCATATGAGAAAAGTGTTTCCGAATTTCAATTACCACCTTGGATGGATAACCAGAATGTCTATGCTAGGCAATATAATCAACAATAGGGCTACTAGGATGATAAATGACAGTTAAACTATAGAGGAGATAGAGGAAGAGGCCTGAAATAGGAGAAGAGATGGGAGAAACTATTTTAATTGAGGAAGATTGTGCCATTATGCCTCAGAATGTTGGACAAAGAAGAGACAAAAACATGCATTTTGGGGGAAGGACAGTCGTGATTTTTTTTCCCATGTGAGAACATAAGAATATTTTATCAAAATTAGAATATTATCCAAGCTTCCTAGTGTGATGAGCTATAATAAGAAGCGAGGTAAATCCAAAGGATACCACAAGGAGTTAGAGGCTTTCTAGGAAATCCAAAGAATACCACAAGGAATTGGAGGCTTTCTTAGAATGGATGTGTAGACCTTGGCTATTTCCATATAGTAATATTTCAAGGAAGAGTTGATAATGGAGAATAAGAAGAAGGCACATGTTGTTATTAGAAGTATTGGTTCTAGGAAAATAAAAAAGAAATAGTTGGTAGGAGGATATGAGGAAGAATATTATCTAAAAGAAGAAGAAAAATCACAATACTTCCAACATAATAAGAATCAACATGAGAAATTTGTAGAACAAGAAAGACAAACTATCATATAAAAGCAACAAGCAGTAGGATGTTTTACTCAGGAAGAAGTCATAATTTTGAAAAACCTAGCATATCTTTCAAGGAAAAAGATCTAGTGGTTAAATTGAAGCAATGGAGAAAGTATTGAAAGAAAAAGAAATGAGTTAACTAGTTATCTGAAGACCAAAATTGGAAGAATGGTCCTCTATTAATAAATGTCCATTTAAATGATCACAAAGTTAAATATGTTATGGTGGACCTTGGTGCAGACTTCAATATTATTCCATTAACTACCCGAGAGAAGCTAGAAAAGCCTAAACTAGTAAGAACACCTACAAATATAAGCCTTGCTAATGGTTCTGGGGATGGAAACTCTTGGGACATGGAGTAATAAGGAAGTCAATGTGAAAGATATTAAACAATGTGTTTATTTTGAAGTGGTTGAGATGAAGGGAATTTTTAATACACTTCAAGAATTGTTGGGACTAAGGTGGTTTGTAAATTTTGACGACAATAGACTCATGAAAAGAGGAGATTTCATTTGCAAACAATAGTAGAGTTGCTCATATTTATTTTGGAGAACTAGATGATAATTCATGCGTTGAAGAAGTAGCATACGAAAATGAAGGGGAAGATGTTAAAAGTCTATTTTCAATCTCTAAACATCAAGATACAAAAGAAGAAGAAATCTAAATAGTGAAGGAGAACCAAAACTTGGAAGTGATGATTGCAATAGTGACAGTGATGAAGCCCTGAAAGCAAACTAAAATTGACATCATAGAGAGTCTATAGATCCCAAAGGTCATTCTTGATACACAACAATACTAAAATTAGAACGCAATGTCCTAAAATACCAACAAAGAACTAGAAGACTAAAATATTTAAGTTACAGGTGAAACGCAAATGCAAAATTACAAAACAAAAGAAGACCAAATCGACAACTCTAGAGTAGCAATAAAATAGTTACAAGGGTAATAATAATAAGAAAATGAACAATTGGTCAACACATAAGTCCAAGGAAACTATTATGGATAGAAACTAGTAACATAAGAAGTCAAACCCTAAAATTGGCCATAAAACTTACACAAATCCACCATGGCATAGAGAAGAAATATGGCAACCATAATTTGATGAAAGTAACCCACATGCAAAATATTTGTACTATATTTCATTATACAATAAAGTAGACAACTAAAATATAGAAAAACATAGCCATATAAAAGCAACATACAAAAAATATGTAAAGTGACAAGAAATGATTACAGAAATAAATGGTGTGCCATCTAGGAAAAACCTATTAATCCCCCACGTCACTGTCTCACACTCTCTTACTTTAGCTCCCTTGAACTCTTATGATAAACACATTCCCATACATTCAAATCCCTTGTGCTTTCACTTGCAAAACCCTAGTTACAATGCCTTAGATCAAACTTTAGCTTATAATCATGGTCGCCGCTATTCTTGTTTTAGTTACAATTGACGGTCACCTAGAATATAAATGGATATCCTATAAACTAGTGTAAATAGATCCAAAAGGAACATTTTCAAGGGTTCCCATCGATGTCATTTGTATAGAATATGTGCAAAAATATATACACTCACTATTGGATGTTTCCATGTTTAATTCTGTGTCTAGAAATACTTCATATTATAGTTATGTTTATGCTAAACTCATACCTTAATATTTTCAAAATCCATCAAAAAATGTGTTTTGGTTCTTGATGATTTTTCTGTGGTCATCCTTTAAGTATGTCAGGTAGTACTCCTAGTTTTCAAACCTTCATCATACTTAAACAAGGTGCTCACAACCCATTTGGCCTCTAACATAACTCTTCCCTTCTTGTCAATGCAAGTTGATGTTGATATTTTCATAGTTTTTGAGAGCTATATTGGAGCCAAATGGAGATATCACAACCCGTTCAAGATCTAATCAAGTTTTAAATTTCGTAAAAGACATTAATGATGGTGGATATTGATGATATTATGACAAAAATAACTAAGAGGGGGGAGGGGGGTGAATTAGTTATTTTCAAACTTTAATCTATATCCTCTTTGTTCCTAAAGCCCTTCAAACATGTATACTCTAAATTATGATTTGATTACTTGAATAGGAAATATGCATGTATACACCAATCATAATCACATACACACACTTGACACACAATTTTTATTGTGAAAACCTTGTTAGAGGAAACACCACGATGGATATGTTTACCCACAATAAGAAAATACCTTGTTAGAAGTATAACCTTATTACAATATATGGGGAATGCACATGCATTCAGGCACACTGCTCAAATGAAAATTCTTGGGATAAAACCTTGAGGAAGGCTCACTGCCTTACAATATGATCACTACAATGATCTATAAACCCTTTTAGTGTGAGCTGTGTAAGTGACACCTACCTCATGTCTGATACAACTCCAATGTAGAAAAATGTAGATCTATGTTCAACCCCTTGCTAAAACACTTCTAATTCCAACTAAATCAAGATCTCCCTTCGCTAGCCACCTCTAGCATCTGCATCCATGATCCACACCTTGAATTTTCCCTAATTTATCATTTTATACCAAGAACTAGGTCAAAAAAACCTAATTCATTATCTCATTCAATCTACATTCCCCGCTTAATCTTGACCACACTATATATAACCACCTCCTCGAGATCGTAAATATTCTAGATTTCATGATTTAGTTCTCGCACAACATGATTTACCAACTAAGTAGGCCAAGAACATGAACAATAATAAAAATAATAACATTGACTAAAAACTCCACTAATTCGATCCTTTTGATCCATGCCTATTGCAAACTCATCAAGCACATACTTCAGGAACATCCTATAGCTTCATGAAAAACACTCAAACATTCAAATCCACCACAACCATTGGATTTGCTAGCTCTTTTCCACGAAACTTGAAGAACACTCTCAACAAGTCACTGAGACAAGAATATTTTGCCTTGCGGACCTTTGAAGTATAAACCCTATGATTTGAAGACACTTGAGTAGATGTCTAACACGCTTCTAGGTGCACTACATGAAAATATGAATCTACTGTGCACATCATACCTCTTCCTGTCTTCCAGTCATCATGGTCTATCACCCTATCTATCGGTCACCTTCTGCAACCTGGTTACCTATACAAATCATCATGAAACCTTCTATAACTTTGGGTGAACATAGTTAACATCTTCAACATGCTCTCTATGTGTGAGACTTCATCTCTACAATTTCCGCTTCTCACCAGACCTAACATTCTGCTCCACTGACTAACTTGCAACAGTTAAGTTAGCAACAAGAAAATAATTCTTTTGATTACTTCATCTGATTAGTCCTTGTGCTATGTTGACATCAATGCCAACACAACCATCATCCAACTTTTCCAATTAGAAAAAAATTCCCCTCTTTGGAATTGATAGCAACATGTGATGTAAAAAATAAGTAATACAATCATAAACCAATATTCATACTCCTATAAAGACAATAAACAATACTAATAGCAATATGCTTCATTAACTTTAAGAGTTTCTAATATCACTTCTTCTGCTCCCCCTAGGAACATGCTCAACTTGGTTCCAATCGGATTACATACTCTTCTCTCCATTAGCTTTTCCCTCTTAATTACACACCATATATCTTAGCTTACATATAAACTTGCATGTCTCGTATGATCATCTTCCTTCTTGATCTTCTCCTATGTTCTTCTCCCTTGTACTTTCTCTTCATACCTCATAGTTTTTCACATCTGTTTCTCTCCCCCTTTGACATCAATGACAAAGGTGTAACATAAGTCCTTTTGCAATTTTCTTTGTCATATCAACGTCTACTTCCTTTTCCTTTACTTCCTTGCCAACCTCATTTTGCTTTCTTGCACATTCATACCTCTATGACATTCATACACTGATCAAACACTTTGACTTGCTGGTTCTTACACTTCGTTGTAGCTCCCTGCAAATACTTAACTTCACACTAGATAACTTCTCCACACCATGTGTACTACTCCCCCTGAGTAGTATCCTCAATACATCAATCCAGATCTTGATGATATTTTCATGCAGCTCCTCCAGACTGATGCATCCTTCTGCATCTTAGTTTTGAATAGGAGGAGAAAGTCATCTTGACTTTCCTTTAGATCTTACCGAAGTCGATCATGTATCTATTTTAACCTTTTTCTTCTTTCTCCTTGACCTCTTCTTATGATTTTGTTCAATGTCTCCCTCTTTCCTTTCCTTATCTTTTCCATTCATATTCCTTTGAACATGTTTATCTACATTGTCTTCTTCTTTTCCCTTCCTGCTTTGATCATTCTTCTGCAATCTATTATTTTCTCCCTTAGTGTCACCTTTGTTCACCTTCTTTTCTATACTATTATCAGTAGTGTGTTCAAATAAGTTATATATGATTTGTAGAAAAATTCTCTTTCTGTTCTTGCCTTTCCTTTTGGCAATACACTATCTTTCAATATGACCAAATTTATTACATGTAAAACATCTAACATTTTCCTCTTTAAAGGTGTCATTCCTCTTTCTCATACCACTACACATGCTTGGATTATGATCATTCCTTTTGTAATCCAAACATAGATATCCCTTTCTGTAATCCTTCATTTTGTGTCCAAGCTTCTTACAATCAGGATTTTTACCTTTGAACTTTTGATATACAGACTCCTTTGCTGATTTCTTCCTCTTGGTCTTATTTCTTTTCTCCTTTTCTGATTTGAACTTGCTATGGATGGATTTGGAGCATTCTCCTTTGTCTAATCCAATACCATTGTTGACAATTGATATTCTCTGAATTAGTAGTGCTTCAAGTTTTTCTAAACAAATCTTGAGCTTCTCCTTGTACTCATTCACAACTCTAAGCTCTTCTTCTATGGCTCTAACCCATCGATCATCCATGCAAGTATTGCATACTTATCTTGCCTCAATCTTTGAAATCAAAAAAATATGATATTCTTTAATTCTTTGATAATATGAATTAATGTTTCCTTCAACTGATCTTCTGCTATCATTATTCTTAAGTTATATGATCATTGAAATGATCACAATTTTCTGATCCATTTTCACTTATTCTTATGCCTGCATCTACTGACCCTTTTTCACAATTCTTGATTTGATTCTCATCATAAATTTCTATAAGGAATGTTCTAACACTTGGTTTATCTATTCTGTCTTTGCAAATATCAAACTGACTTCTACCAGAATGAATACGTATATGACTATCTTGTGAGTAATTTAACTTTCATACCTTGATATCATCGGATTTAGTTGTGACTCTATCATTACTCCTTCCTTTCTTGGATCAACTTCATCAACAATTTCTTATGAGATCCTCTGCATCTGATTTAGATATTGTTTGTGTAGTATCTTGTTAAGGTTGATTCCTTGACTACACTTGCATGATCTATTCCGAATTTGTTCAATCTGAGTGATCCAATAATTTGTTTCTTTATTGTTCAGATGGAAAATATTTCTCTTGCTCTTTGATCCTGATCCAACTTCACTTCCAGAATTTTTCAAAATCTTGCATCCTTGATTGCTGAAGTGTAGAGTGTATCCTTCTTCAACTAATTGACCAACACTGAGAAGATTGTAAGTCAAATCAACGAAATGTAGTAAATTACCTATTATATTCCTTTCATCTAGGAGACCAATACCTCTTCCCTTGAATTTCCCTTTAGTGTTTTCACCCCATCTAACAATTCCACTATCATATTCTTCATATTTCATAAACTTGCTTATGTCACCAGTCATATGATGTGAACATCCACTATCAATCAACCAATCGTTTTTCTTATTTCCTTGATTGACTAAGAATTTTCCTTTTTCAATAGCATAATTCATAAAGTTCCCAAGGTCAACCTTTTCAACACCATTGCATGCAGAGATTTCACTGAACTTGATCTCCACAATAGTACAATTATCATGAACATTACTCATAATATTTTTAGCATAAGTTTTGGCAACAATATGACTTGTAGAATTCTTACCTTTGGAGATATCTTCCTTCTTGACAGTAATACTCTTATGCTTATACTATCAATGGTCCATTTGTCTTCTTTAACACTTTGAGCAAGTAGAGGTAACCCATATCCTTGAGTAGATGAAATTTCATTCTTGATCATACTATTGTCAGCAACATCAGTCATGATATCTTCAACAATATTGTTAGCATTGACATTTGATATCATATCTGAAGACTTTGGTTCATTTTCCATAACTGCAACAAAAGCAAGTTCATATTCACTCTTAACATTATCTGATTCAACATCTGTGACTCTGTCATCATCAACAATATAATAGAACTTATTCTCATATTTAGACTTATCATACTTATGCTTAGGGAATCATTATAGACATATAGAGGCATAATGTCCTATCTTTTTACACCAAAAGCATTTAAAAGATATTTTTCCTGTATACTTAGGGTGATCCCACAATAGTGGGTTACACTTTTTCGGAGGAAGAAATTCCTCATGAATCCGCGAGGTGGGAGGATTTAGTCGGGTACTTTCGATAGAAAGTACCTGATTGTTTTGATCGGAACATTAATAGTTTCGATCAGAACATTAATAGTTTCGATCGAAACTACCTTTTTTGCTTAGTTTCGATCGAAACTAAGCTAGTAAATATTTTAGTGTTGTTTTGACCCATATGCATGTTAAACATAGAAAGTACTTTCGATCGAAACTAATTAGTTTCGATCGAAAGTATTTTTGATAGAAAGTACTTTCTATCGAAACCCCCAAAATTGAGGCTATCTGCAAAGGCTAACAGAAATCTACTGTTTTCATGGCTTCGGGGCTCAAGCGCGGGGCTCAAATGGAAGATTAGGGACACCTCCTTTTGCATCGCACAAGTACTCTGAAAGAGCTTTCCAATGAATATAGATTTGACAAATTTTGAATTAATTAGGTCTATGTATTTTTGTTAGAGTAGTCGAGTATTGCTAATAATTAAATTAGTTAATTATTAGTTCATCTACTCTTAGCTTAAGTTAGACTTAGGAAAGTTTCCTTTTCTGAGTTGTTTCCCTTTTAGGGTTTCGGTAT
>MU228190.1:1565014-1576342 GCA_018584345.1 Thuja plicata | reverse complement strand
AAATGGGAGAGTTGTATGTAATGCCCAAAATTCATAACACTAGATTGGACATTAAACAAACTATTTATACTACTCTAAACATATCTAATTTGCAATATTTTTTTTCTTTCTAAACAATGACATACTAGATTAATACATAGTGTCAACCTATTTGTTATATCATTTAACTGGAATCTAAAATGATAATAAATCTACTTAGAACAATAAAGCTTATTATGATGCTCAAATAACCAACATGACTTGCAAATGCATACCTGAATTTCTCTTTCTTGCCTATGTATCATGTTCTCCTTGCCTCTCTATTTCCTGCACCTGTATATACGGCTTCACAACTAGATGCATGATATAAAATTCATAGTTTATTACATACAAGATCGTAAGATAAGCTACATCAATAACTTAGCTAAATCAATCATAAGGTATTTAAAACCAGTTTTGTAAAGAGATGCAAAATATGTAAAATATTGGTAAGGGGTGGCAAGATTAAGGAAGAACTCAAAAGTACAAGACCTAAGTGCCAGACCTAATGCCTTGAGGGCTCATCATAGATGGCCTTGCCTACGTAACTCGCAGAGATATTGTAGTTCAGGTTTAACTTTAAAACCAGTCTTTTAAAGGATGGTAGAAGTGATATCAAACCTCTTTATCCAAAGGGTATCAATGACATTTCTCTCTAAAGATTTACATAAGTCACACGAGTCACATGATACATATGCTAAAGATTGCATAGTAGACAATAAAAAATTAGAGCTACATACAACTGAATACAACATGACATGGTAGTAATGAATAACCCACCCTTGAAGAGAGAGATATGGTACTTTTTCAATGTAGAAAGTGGAAGTTGTTATTGGTCAATCTAGATCAATTGGGTCCACTACAACCTCATGAGATTGAGCTTGTGTTAAGGCTATGATAAGGAACACACACGTGTTTGTGGTAGGATAGAGCATCTATGATCCCTTGTAAATGCTTTTCAAGTAGTAATGGTAGGATATCATATTTATGTTCTAAAGCTTCTTTATCCAAAGGGTATCAATGGCATTTCTCTCTTCACTAAAATTGAGGGTGCAGAAGATGCTTTGCATCGTTTGGGTATACTACTCAATTTTTATACCCAATAGATGCAAAATAACCTTTTGCACCCCTTATTTGATTGAAGATAAAGGACATTGATCCCCTTTTGATAAAGAGTCTTCAAGAAAGAGAGATGGTATCCTACCATTTCTACTTGAAAATCATTCCCAAGGGAGAAAGAGATCACAAAATCAATAAGTAGTCAGTAACAATAATGAATAATTATGCCAACATAATGAATAAGTGGGAAAAATACATTGATCCAATAACAACAAATATATTACAAATGCCAAGCTCATGGTCTCAATGAAATAAACAGTGTATAAAACAATATATGGTGCACAACAATACCAAGCATACAATGACAACAATAACATTGCATGATGCCCGAGCTCAAATTCAAAATAGTAAGTCTATTAATGTATGATTTAATAGCAGAAACCTCATTAATCGTTACCTTTGACTCCTCCATCATTATAGAAGAGATAACTACCTACAACTATATTTCATAAGGCATTGAAAACTAGGTTCGTAAAGAGATGCAAACTATGTAAAATTCTTGTAAGGGGTGGCAAGATCAAGAAAGAACTCAAAAGTACAAGACCTAAGGGCCAGACCTAATGCCTCAAGGGCTCATCATAGATGGCCTTGCCTACGTAACACACAGAGACATCGTAGTTCAAGATTAACTTTAAAACTAGTCTTTTAAAGGATGGTAGAAATTTTAAAACCAACGGTTCGTAACTATGATGGAGAACCAATTCTTGTAAGATATTAAGGTCGTAATATCCATGATCCCAAACCTACAAGATTTATAATTGCATGAGATGAGATACATATTACATAATTCTATGACCATGAGTAAAGGGCCAAATTGACATTTAGATATTCCTAAAAAATATCAGTGGCCACACTTACATTATTAACCAATATTATATAAGTCATTAACTAGCTATCTAAGTTAAAAATCTTATAACTTTTTCCAAAATTTTTTAGTAAGGTTAATTTTTTATTTTGTTTAATTTTATATAGAAAACCATAACGAATTCATAAACAAAAAAAAGTTCATGAGTTTATCAAAATATGTCCAACATATCTACATGAAATTCTAAAAAAGTCTCACTATCTACAATAGCCCTCTGTTAATCACATTTATGCATTTGGTCCCAACAAAGTACTGCACAAACTACACATAGAAGGCATCGCAGAAACATGATTTCTGCTTTCACCATTGAAGCAATCTCAGTGGCACTAGCTTCCTCTCGAGCCTTGCACAAGTTGCACTCATTTCCTACATCAGGTATAGATGTAGATGGGGTAGATGTAAAAGTGGTTTCATTGACCCACCGAAAGTATTGACATCCACTATTTCTCTGCAATACCAAATCTACATCAGTTCTTCCTAAAATGATTACTTGTCACAATACTTTTAAACATAAAATATAATTCCATATCTAGACCTTTTCCTATTTGGGGAACCCCAAAATTGATGCCCAGGATTACTTTTTGTGCATGACATCTTCAACACACAAGGGCCAACACCACATTGACACATAGGCACATTGACCGAAGCCATCGATGCTATATCGATAAATATTGCACTGTCATTCCAACATATCATTTTTATTTAGTTGATTATTTTGTTCATTCATACTAATTATAATTGCAATAAAAAGAAACATACTAATCATGTAGACAACATCTCAAATCAAATTGAAAAATGACTATTGTCAATCACAGTACAAAATGAGAATGCTTTGTATTTGATGATATAATGAATCTGAACAACATGTAAATGCAACGTCCTAACTGCACTTGATGGAAACCATATGCATAGTTGTGATTGGGACTTTTAGTCCTTACCACACATTGAAATGCATGTAAAGGAATCTACAGTTGGGGTCATGTCAAATTGTGATATTGCTATCAATATTCAAGTGTATAGTTTGACATTCACAAATTACCTTGTGTCAGATGCAGTTAACAAACTAATCTCACAAAAATTGTTGATGTTTCGACAATTCCTCTCATTACTTCTTCTCCGCTTGAAACAATTGGGACTACCCAGGAAAGACGATTAGGCTCTACTATACCCTTTTCCATGTTCACTACATGTGCAGATAATTTATTCTTTGCTATCTCCATTACTCATCATGCTTCATCCTTTTTATATTCATGGCCAAAATATTGATATTTAGAGTCTACTCACTATCTTGGGTACTCCCAATTGTATGAATTGGAGTTGAACCATGTGTCACCTACACTCTTGCAAGTCATTGTCGACACATCAACGATTTTTTTGACATGATAAGCAATTTGTGCATGTCAAATTCATGGATGAAACATGGGTCAATGAGTTTGACTCAAAAAACTATACACTTGAATCCATATAGAAATATCAAAAGATAATGAAAATTTTTGATGAAATTTTAATGGGAGATGTAGTCGAGTATAAAATGAATGGTCCATGAAGAATAAAAGAACAAAAGAATGACATCAAGCATTCCAAATGCATAGATGTAAATAATGCCAATATTAAACAGTGAGCTCATAAACAATGCATGATGCCCTAGCTTGTAGCCCGCGATCTATCAAGATATTTCCTCATGAAATGATCATCAATGGGGAGTACCACATAGTGAATATCAACAACAAAACAAATAAAGAGAGATACATATACATATATACACATATATATACATATACATATATACATACATATACATATACATATACATATACATATACATATACATATACATATACATATACATATACATATACATATACATATATATATATACATATATACATATACATACATATACATACATACATATACATATACATATATACATACATACATACATACATACATACATATATATATATATACATATATATATATATATATATATATACATGTATATATATATATATACATATACATATACATATACATATACATACATACATATATTATTAGATGATTTTTGTGACATTAGTTTGTTAAATGCAGCTGACATGGTAAGCAATTTGTGCATGTCAAATTCATGGATGAAACATGTGCAGAATGGAGGCTTCAGACTAGATATGTATGCAAACTGTGGAACCATACACAAGGCGGTCAAAATGTTTTGTCAAAATGCTTCAAAGAAATGTGACCTCATGGAAGTCATGATTGCAGCCTTGATATGCACAAACAAATTTGGTAAAAGGTTAGATAATTTAAACTAATGCAATCGACAGATCTAAAACCATTGCCAACATTCTCTCTAGGACACACAAAGGCTTTGGAAAAGATGTGTGCATCCATGAAGACACATATGTAGGTCATGAAGGTGCATGAAATGCACGTTCATTGTTTAACAAAATGCCTGAAAGAAAAATGGTCTCATTGAAGTCACATGGCACGTGTTTGACATGATACTTCAAAAGGGCTGCTAACATCCACTCCATGTGTGTCGACTGTGAGCTTTGGAATGGGTTGTAGAATTTCATCAAAGGATAGATAATGCTCTGTTAAATATGTTTGTTAAATGTGGAAGCCAAGACACATCATGTGTACCCATGTTGACTATCTTGAAGATACCTGATGCATTCAAAATTTGGGTGATTGTGTGAAAATGTTTTCTTGGTTCCTGTACATAAATGCAAATGTTGGAGCAGAGACAAGGCAAGTAGGTTGTATGACAGAGATGGCTCAAATGGATGTAGTCTCAGAGGAACGCAAATATGTAGGGCACGCATGATAACTATTTGTTCAAATCCCTTGACAATATGTGGTAGTATGGAATGTTATGATTACATGATTTGCAACATTAAGAGTGATTTAAAAACCTTTGATTGTGGAATTATAAACAAAGCCCTAAATTGTTTGACAAAGTGCCTCGCAACAAAGTGATTTTGAATAATGCAAATAATTGCAATATTTGCATAGATTGAGTTTGACAAAAGGGCTTTAAAAGCATTTGAACAAATGCAATTCAGCAACCCTTGCCATTTCCTTGTCATCTGCATGCAAGTTGTGATAGGTTGTAATTATGTATCAAAGAAAAAATGACCGATGTTCTTGCTAGAATAGAATTGGTATATGTTCTATAAAATGTTTTGCAGAGGTTTGATAGATCAACATGTGCATCATTTGGTGAAATGAAGATCTAATATAGGGTACTCCTGAGCTACTTAAATAAAACATTATAGTGTATTCTGGACATAAGTAGATTGGTAAGGTTTTGGTTTACTCAATAACTCAGAAAAGGAGCAAAAACTAGTATTATATAGAAGATATTATATGGGTTCATGCAGTCATGAATTTTGATTCTTCAAATGTCACGTACCACCAAATTATGGCATGAAGCTAAAGTAATTGGCCATATATGGAAATAAGATGACATTTTTGTTTATTTGATAAACTACACTTTTTCGTAACACTAGGTTTAAGAAAGGAATTCCATGTTTTAATTGGAATGGAGATAAGTTTCCCTTACTCCTTGAGGAAAAAAATTAAAGTTTATCAGCTCAATATCTAAGTAATTCCCCTTTGCAGGATATGAAAAAATATCCCTATATCATCTCTTGGCCAATATGAGACATTTAGGCATTTCTAATTTTGAGGAAGGAAATGACCCCTCCCCAATAGCCAATACTCATATGGAGCATAATAAGTGATTTATTTTTCATTTATTTTAAACCTAAATGTTTCAACAAATCCTAACTCCCTCTTCACAAAAATAACTTGATATCAACTTTATATTGTTATAGGAGCAATGATAGTGAAGGAGCAATGAGAGACCGAGGAGTAGTGTCTGGAGGCAAAAATTTGAATTTGGCACTGGGTGGAAAACCTTCTGGCTTGGGATAGAGCATTCAGGGCGCATGCCAGGATCAGGGTAAAGACCAGGGAACTGAGGACTCGACAGATGAAGGGGTCCCATAGATACTGCAACCAGATCTAGGAGAAACAAAAGGCTCTACCCCAGAAATGAGAGATATGGGTGCTAAAAGGGCCCCACTGGGGCGGTGGACAAAACTTTTTGGAGTCAAACCCTCTGGTAAGTCTCCTTTCCCAATTATTAAGAACGTCTCTAACAAAGAAATGGGGATCTATGGTCTAGAACTACCCTCTGAGGTTATTGATCATAATATTTTGAGTATGGTCGCTACTCTGGTGGGCAAGTTCATAGGATCCAGACCTAGTATTGATATAATATGAACCTTTGTTAAAAAAAAATGGGATCTCAAAGGTCAGGTTGTGGTTTCGGCTATGGAAAAAGGATTCATGTCTTTTGAGTTCTCCTATCAAGAAGATCTGTCGAAAATAATTTGCACATGGAACTGGTCAGTGGGTAGATCCACCCTTATTCTGCAAAAATGGACCTCTAACCTGGATCTCAACAAAGATTTCATGACCCAAGCTCCGGTCTGGGTGAGACTTCCAAAATTTCCCTTGGAATATTGGCATGAGGATGTGTTTGAGGGCATTGCCAGATCCTTCAGGGAACTACTATCTATTGATCTAGTAACAACAGCAAAGAAAAGACTCACATATGTGAGGATATGCATTGGAGTTGACGCAGACAAAGACATGCTAGAGGCTATTGTTTTCCAATCCAGATTGGGAAAATGAGTGCAATAGATAGAGTATGAGAGCATCCCCTTTGCTTGCTTCCACTGTAAGAAAGCTAGACACAAAGCCAATCGGTGCCCAATAGTCATTGCAAAGGAAAAAGCTCGAAAGGAGCAAATCAAGCAAGGAAAAAAGCTGGAACTACAACCTTTGAACAAGGAACTCATACACACAAAGAAGGTATGGAAAGAGAAACTCCCAAATGAAATGATATCAAAAAAGAAAAACCCTCAAGTGGAGCTGACAACTGATAGCCTGGATCTTCAGCTAGAGTAACTATTTTCTGAAGGGTCCATACCAATGGAGGGGGGAAACAAGGGACACCCACGAGCTCAGCCAGTTAATGGCAGGGAGTGTGAAGGAGTATTAGTAAGCCCAACACATCTAGGGGATGAAAATGGGATTGGTGACAAGGGAGGCCAAGAGAACCTAGAAGAGGGGGAGATTACAAGTGAGGCCATCATTGACCTCTCTCTTGTCCCAGATACACAGGTAGATGGGAAGCACACAAGGGGACAGAACCCTTCCCTCTCCCAAGAATAAAATGTTGGCAGAAGTGATTATATTTCTCCAGGGAAGATTAGCCATTTCTTGTAAATGGTTTCATCCTCTACGCCTGATCAAATCTCAAGAATGGAAGCCTTTTTTGATAGCTACAAAGATGCCTCCAATGAGAATGTGGGAGCATGGATAATAGTGAAAAAGAAAAATAGCAGGGAGCCATCTCCGGCCTTTCTTGCAACAACAATAAGTAGGGCTAAAGTAGATACATGAAGCAAGTCTAACACACCAGGAAGGAATAGTATGAATCAAATCAGAAAGGAAGAAGCAAAAAGAAATATTGCAAATGGTCACCAGCGAACCATCTAGGAGTCTCTTAAGAAATCATGAAGGTCATATCATGGAACATCCATGGGCTAAATGGAGTCCAAAAATAAGAAATAATTAGGAATATGATAAGGGACCATAGACCAGACATTTTTTTGATTCAAGAAACAAAAATGAAAAAGGATAAAGTTGCTGGCATTTCCTTTGGAAAAGGTCTGAAGACTGCTGCAACCGACTCAAATGGAGCCTCTGGAGGCCTTCTAGTGTTATGGAAGGATAAACTCAATGCTCAAATCATTTGGAATGAGGGAAACATCTTACTTATGCATTTTAATAACCCTATAGATCAAGAGAGCTAGGCTATAATAAACATTTATGCGCCAAACACAAAGAATTGTAGGCATGTCTTCTGGGACCAGCTGTGAACTCTTTTTGCAAAATTTATGGAACCAAAAGCCATTATCAAGGGGGATTTAAGTACTCCTCTTCTGGAATCTGAGAAATTTTGTGGTCTGCCACCTGACCTAGAGAGCAGGAAACAACTTTCCATTTTGATCAATGATCTGGCTCACATAGATGTGGATTTAGGCGGGGGTAAATTCACTTGGTCAAATAGAAGAATGGGATCGGAGTGCATTCAGGTTTTCCTTAATAGAGCCCTCATTTCTTTGGATTGGATGCAACAGTATCATTGTCACCTATCTTCCTTGGTGAGATTCAGTTCGGATCACTCTCCTATATCTCTCAATCTAGCCAATCACAATAGGAAAAAGGCTTTCCCCTTCAGATTTGAGAGGATGTGGACAACCCACCCCAATCTCCTCAGTAAGATTAAGGAGTGGTGGAGTATTGATGTGGACGATATGATGATGTATAGGGTGGCTAAGAAGCTTAAGAATATTAAAATGGAGATTAGAAAATGGAACAAAAGAGACTTTGGAAATATTTTTCAGACAAAAGACATGATTAAGTTAGAGCTTGAAGAGATTCAAGAAGAGATCCAAAACCATGGATATGATGTTGATAGAATCAGTGCTGAAAAATCCATTCTAGCTAATCTTCACAACATTGTAAGTAAAGAGGAAATGTTCTGGAGGCAAAGGTCAAGATCGGTGTGGTTGAAAGAGGGGGACAAAAAATCTCGCTTCTTTCACCTATCCACTATGAAACACAAGATGACTAATAGAATCGATGCCATTAAGAAAGGGGATCTTACCTTGGAGGAAGACAAGGAGATTGAAAGTGAGGCCATAAGGTAGTTCACACAAAGCCTTTCTAAATATCATAACCTCATCGAGGATGACCAGGAGGTAATTCTTCAATCTATTCCTAAGGTGATCTCAGAAAGCCAGAATAAGCTCATGTTAGCGATCCCGGATCAGGAAAAAATACATAAAGCTGTTCCTTCTTTACCTGCGGAAAAAGCCCTTGGCCCAGATGGTTTCCCTTCTTTCTTTTTCCAGATGTACTGGGAGGTTATCAAAGATGACATTGTTAAAGCTGTCTGGGAATTTTTTGGTGCCAAGAGCCTTCTTAAAGAGATCAATGCCACTTTTCTTGTCCTCATCCCGAAAATCCCAAGTGCAGATTCTTTTGATAGATTTAGGCCCATTAGTCTGTGTAACTCTTTTTATAGGATTATCTCTAAATTCTTAACCCTCAGACTGCTTAAAATCCTCTCAGATTTAATTTCCCCCCAACAAATGGGCTTTGTCCCTGGTAGACAAATTTTGGACTCTATCATGGCAGTGCACGAGGTGATTCATTCTTTGGAAGAGGGCAATTGGGAAGGATTCCTACTTAAATTGGACCTCTCCAAGGTGTATGACAGGGTTGATTGGTCCTTCCTGAGTAACATTTTGGGGGCTTTTGGTTTCAATGAAAAGGTCTTAAAGATTATTTCTCAGTTGGTTTCCACCCCTTCTTTTGCGGTCTTGGTTAACGGTTCTCCCTCAGACTTCTTCAAATCCTCTAGAGGCCTCCGGCAAGGGGACCCCCTATCCCCAATACTCTTCATCATTTTGGCAGAGTGCTTGGGAAGGCTCATCCATGATTATAGGGGAAGGGGGCTAATCAGTGGGCTACAACCTTCTTCAGGCCCTTTCATTTTTACACACCAGCAATTTATTGATGATACCATTCTGGGTGGTGAGTCTTCAGTTAAGGAAGCTAGAAATGTTAAGAATATACTTAATTCTTATTCCAATGCTATGGGTCAGCTTATTAATTGGAACAAGAGCTTGGTGTTCTTCATTAACACTCCCATGGACAGACAGAGGAAAATGGCTGGCATTCTGGGCTGTGGTATTGGCTCCTTTCCAGCTTCCTATTTAGGTCTTCCACTCAGGACCAAACCCCCTGAGGCCTTCTGGGGAGGCCTTATTGATAAATTCAATAGGAAATTGGTGGGATGGAAAGGCATCACCCTGAGTTAGGCTGGAAAAGTGACTCTGATTCAATCTACTCTTCAGAACCTTCCTACTTATGCTCTAAGCCTCTTCTCAATCCCTGCTAAGGCGACAGACTCTCTGGAAGCTATTTAGAGAAAATTCTTATGGGCTGACAAAGATGGAAACAAGAAATACCCACTTGTGGCTTGGGATACTATATGCAAGCCAAAAAAACATGGAGGCCTGGGCATCAAGAAGCTGAAGCAGTTCAACAAAGCTCTGCAAGCTAAGCAGATTTGGAGAATTTTCAAATCTACAAGGGAATGGAGGGACATTATGAAGGATAAATATGCAGCTAACTTAACCTTCAAACAATTCATCAGTAGAGATTTGGACCCGAAGGGATCCCACATATGGAATGGCATTCTGAGGACTAAAGGTATAGTGACTGCAAAAGCAAGATGGAAAGTTGGTAATGGTAAGGATGTCAACTTTTGGCATGATGATTGGCTCAGACAGGGTCCTTTATGGAACTTGGAGCCATATAATAGATGGGCTGAACATTGCATTGAAATATTTGGTAGTAGAGTCAGTGACTACAGAACCAACAATGGGTGGGTGAATCTAACTGAGGTGTCCCATGACCTAAAACCTCTTATGGGAAATTTGGGTCACACTCCCCTCTCTCTCAATGAAGATGTTATAGTTTGGGGGGAATCTATTGATAGTAACTATACGGTGGCTTCAGGATATGAAACCATGCAACATGTTGGTACTATCCCCATTTGGGCCAAAGCCTAGTTTCCTGGTATTATCCCTAAGGTTAACATCTTTTTCTGGACTTTGCTCCAAAATCATATTTTGAATGTGGATAAACTTATAAAAAGGGGGAAATTTATTCCTAATAGATGCATCCTCTGTAAGAATCAAATTGGAAATGTGGACCACTTATTTATCCACTGTGATTTCACTAGGAAAATATGGCATCATTTCTTTTCTTTTTTTGAGACATCTTGGTGTTTCCCTAATACTACTCTTGAGCTCTTTGACTAATGGAATCAGGGGGGGAGTGGTCATCATCTTTGGTCTTGGGCAATGCCACACATCTACTAGGGGCTGTGGAAGGAGAAAAATAACAGGATCTTTAGGAGAAAAATAACAGGATCTTTAGGGAAAAGGCTACCCCGACTAAGTTTGTAGCCCAAAAAATTTCAAATGCCCTTATGGAAAACTATACTAATTGCAAAGGTATCACCTCAATTCACATAAATGGGCCCAATAATGTTAGGAATAAGGTGTCTCAACCTTGGATAATTCCTATTCTTATTATTTGTTTTTTAAAATGTATTTCTTGCAAATAATGTTGATGTGTCGGCATCTTGAATTGTGTGTAAGGAGATCATG
>MU228190.1:1552815-1564964 GCA_018584345.1 Thuja plicata | reverse complement strand
TGTGTAAGGAGATCATGGCTAAAACAGTTATGACGGATTCCTATGACACGTAAGAGCTATGTCAGGAAGATTCAATGACAGGTGAAGACATGTGGCAATTGATAAATTTGAGTCCTGTACACTCTTCAAAATTTTTTTGGGTTTCCTATTTTCTCAGAGAATGGTAAAACCCTAATACGGTTATCTTTTGGAGTAGCTCTAAAAAGTGAAGCGCGTGATATAAGCGTTTGTTAGGGTTGTGAAGAGAGGTGATGCGAGTGTATTGTTGGAACGGTTTATGCTGCCGTGATTTGTCTTCAAGGGTTTTGAAATCTTCTGAAAGAACTTGCATTGCAAGTGTATTGTAACTGTAATAGTTTTTGATCAATACATTGTGCAAGTTTTGGAGTGCTGGGGTTTTTTACCGAAAGTTTTTCCCCAGGGTATATCATTGTGTCATTCTCTGTTTTCTGTATGCATGGTATGTGGTTGCAATATATTTTTTAAAGTTGTTAACGAATCTGTAATTGTAAGGATTTAAAAGATTTTGCACAATACTTTCCTATAGAGATTAGCGTAGGAAGCTGTTTCCGCACCTGAGTTTCCTTACAAATAACACCAATAAAAGGTTTGGTTGCAGATGGACATTACCGCCGGAAGGGTGGTTCAAAGCTAATTTTGATGAGGAGCTAAGGGTAACCCTGGGATGGCTGGTGTGGGAGGAATAATAAGGAACTCACATGGAAAAGGTATTGCTGCTATTCTAGCCCCCTGGGATCACAAACCAACCATTATGATGAGGCAAGTGTGACACATCACACCCTAAGGCTTGCCTGGGAAATGGAAATCAAGAATTTATGGTTAGAAGGGGATTCAAAGAACATCATAGATTGCCTAAATGAAAAGATTGGGCCTTCGTAGACCATTGAGAACATAATAGGGGCGTGCAGACAAATCCTCAAATCTTTTGATCAGGTCCATGTGGCACATGATTACTGGGAAGCCAACCATGTGGCAGACAGGCTAGCAAATATGGGAGTCAAGAATGAAGGAGTGAAGAAATGGTATGATGGGAATAATTTACCACTAGAAATTGTTAACATCATTGAAAGTGATCGGGTTCCGGGCAGACTCGAAGTTATTAAAGGCTAATTATGAAGAGTTATGATAGATGGAGGAAGTATCCCCATATGAGTTGTAAGTATGTGAGACGCGATGGGATTATTAGTTTTAGGCCTCTTCGGCACACTTGGAGGCATAAAATTAATTATAGCATTTACGAGGCAAAAAGAAGTCTCTCAAAACACCACCTCAATTTCATTACGAAATAGAGGGCTCTAAGTGAGAAGCACACCAGAAATAGAGGAAACAGGGGAATTGCTGAAATGGTGGGAGAAAGGCACATGAGAGAGCCGGAGAAAGAAATAGAAAAATGGCGTCGGAGATCCAAGGTCTGGGAGATTTTGAATAAGGGTGAAGTGACCACTTACATTGAATGCCTTCATGGGTGGAATCCCTTTGTAACAAAGATGATGGTCAATAGCTAGAACGAAGGGAAGGTGAAAATTGATGGGGTAACTTTTATGGTGATGAAGGAAATCGTGTCGATGGTGACTGCCATTCCCATCATTGGGAAGAAATTTTATAGGGATGGGAAGATTTCCAGCCAAGCTTTGATGGATTTTGTTAAAAATGAAGCCGAAAAGTGTGCTCTGGTAAAGAAGGGTACCTTTTACCACCTGAGATCAATCAAGCCTCTGTGGAGATTTGTGTTGAGGGAAATTATCAAATTCATCTCTCTGGATATGAGACTCAACTGCATCAACACTCACCATTTTGTGCTTCTCAACCACTTCAGGTATGGGGAAAAGATATCCATCCCTTTCTTCCTTTATTCATCCATCAATGAAAACATTAATGACTATAAGGATAAAAACATTAGCAACCCGGCTTTCCATGAGGGTTTATTACTATTAATTTATGAGTACTTTAAAGCTCGCACTTTGGGGAAGGAAATCAAATGTATGGAGGAAGGAAATTTTGAGGAGGGCTCGAGGGAGGATTATGTCCCCTCTAACACCAAGGACAACAGAGATATCCTATTCTCCCAAGAACACCTGCATGCAAACCTGTCACATGGAAGAAGCAAAGTACAGAAGACAAGAAGAACTATGGAGGCCAAAAAGCCAGAGGAGACATCATATGCACAAGAAAAAAATATATTAACAATATGTTTCTAGAGAGTACAATGAGATGTGAAAAACTCCTTATGAAATGCAAAGAGGTGAATCCCTATAAAAGGATACCAAAACCCTAAAGAATAATGAGATGCCTAAGTTTAACTTAAGTGTAGAGTATAATAGACTAATAATTAAATAAATTAATTATTAGCTATAATATGACTACTCTAACACCCCCCCTTAAGTGTAACTTAGGGAGAAGCTAAACATCTAAAGACTAAAAGATGCATGTAAACAAAATGCATGAAAGGAACTATGGGTCCCGTCAACTAGGCCTGATCAGGTACCCAAGTACAAGAAATAAACTAGATGAAGGAAACTAAGCCTCCAATCTAGGGAAAGTCCCAAAGAAAGGAACAAGAAAGAGAAAGAATCATCTCCGAAGCATGAAGTTGTAAACAGTGTCAGAAGTAATTGCTGGAATCCCCACTAAAAAAGTGCATGACCAGGTAGAGAAGAAAAAGTCTGAAGAGATGATCAATCAAACCCAGGAAGCAATAGAACCAATAGGAGAACCCCCCCATAATGTTGAACAGGGAGAGGGGTGACAGGAACACTAAAATGCAATGCCAAAAACATCTGCAGAAATAAGAATCAGGAACACCAATAGTGTGATAGAAGTACAAGCACAGGATAAAGGGTGGTGTCACCGACACACAACATGGGCTAATGTCATGGAAGGTATGCTCACTTGACAAAGGTGGATGAGCACAAAATGGAAAAACATCATAACCCCCCATGGCACTTTATAACTGAGTGTGAGTACAAAAAACACACAAGGTGCTTGAAATCCCATATAAGCAAAAGTTGGCACTTTATCTCAGTGTGTTTATAGAAAAGAGAATGCTATAGAAGAGAAGCATACAATGCTCAGAAGTCAGAAAGAGGAGTGAGCCAGAAGAACAGAAGAAGAGATCCTAGGACCTGTAGAACCCAAGTAATCCGCCAGAGTGTGAAAGTGAAAAACTTAGAGGAGAGAGAACCTAGAGAAAAATTTAGAAAAAAGACCCCTACAACTGAAAATTTCACTGAACCAGCTTTCTGACGATATCTGGTTTGCCAAAAACGAAGTCTGGATGAGCCAGATATGACTCCTGGAAGGCAGAAAATAGACATCAAAATTTGATAGAAAAAAATGCTATCAAAATGACAGAACCCAAAACCCCAACCTCCATCATTGAAAATTTCTCAGAAAGAGCTTTCTGATGATATATGGAAGTCGGAAAAACACCTTCGTATGCTCCAGATAGAGCGAAAACAGTGAGGGAGGGTCAAAAAGCTCCAAAAATTTCTCAAAAATGGGTGCCAGTTTTCCAGAGTATGGCCCTCTTTCCATAAAAAATTTCTCCCAGATGCCCCAGAGGCCAAATAGGTCATGTTTTATATGGATTCTAGGTTTTTTGGGCCTTTTGGATGCAATCTGTGAGGTCGGTTTTTTCCCAAAGTGCACCAAAAAAAATGAGACTCCCCAGATCCAATAAAAACAACAAAAAAAGTAGAAAAAAAGGATGCTTGATCCACAGCTTCAAAAGAACTCGAACAAGCAGCAGTATAATGGCTCTAATACCATGTTAGAATAGGAAAAACCCTATTCTCCCAAGAACACCTGCATGCAAACCTGTCAAATGGAAGAAGAAAAGTACAGAAGACAAGAAGAACTATGGAGGCCAAAAAGCTAGAGGAGACATCATATGCACAAGAAAACAATATATTAACAATATGTTTCTAGGAAATACAATGAGATGTGAAAAAATCCTTATGAAATGCAAAGAAGTGAATCCTTATAAAAGGATACCGCAACCCTAAAGGGGAAAACCCTAAAGAATAATGAGATGCCTAAGTTTAACTTAAGCGTAGAGTATAATAGACTAATAATTAAATAAATTAATTATTAGCTATAATATGACTACTCTAACAATATGCACTTGGAGGCTGAGGAGGAAGAACCTCTTTAGATGAAGAAAGGGAAGAAAGGATTCAAATTGGAGGCAATAAAACAACACATTGAGATCTCATCAGATAGGGAGTACAACGAAAATGAGGAAGGCATGGAGACGGGGAATGAGAGTTCGGGAGAAGAAAAAACAATGAAACAAGGTGGGAAGAAGGGGAAGATGGATAAAAAGAGGAAGATCACAATAAAAATGCTGACTCAGAATGAGAAGGCAATTTCAGGGAAGAGCGTTATGAGATTTAAAAGAGGGAATCAGATAAAGGTGAAAACCCAGGAGGAGAGGTAGGACAGCCAGGAAAAAACACAAGAGGAGAGAGAAGAGGAAGAGGAGATTCAGGGGAAGGGGAATGAGGAGGATGTTCAG
The DNA here is from genome assembly GCA_018584345.1 of Thuja plicata. Taxonomy (NCBI): domain Eukaryota; kingdom Viridiplantae; phylum Streptophyta; class Pinopsida; order Cupressales; family Cupressaceae; genus Thuja; species Thuja plicata. Next base: position 1,560,427 of record MU228190.1, on the reverse strand, counting down.
ATCAAAGGTTTTGCGGAGTATGGAGAAGACCATTACACCTACAGCATTACAGGAAAAAACAAAAAGGTCATCTGGAGAAATTTTGACACGGTCTCTGCGAAAATGGGGATAAAGAGAGAAATGGTTAGGACTTTGGTTAAGGAAAACAAGGAGGGAAGAATTTAGATGGAAGAGCTTATTGATCGTGCTATGGTGATTTTTAGCGACAATGCAAGGGAGGATCCCCAAATGGATGTGCTGAACAATGCAAAAAATAGTGCTATTGACAGCTACAGATCAACGAAATGGACCTACTATGAAATCTATGAGCTAAAAAAAAGAATGGACAGGATGGAGAAAGAAAACATAAGTAAAAAAATAAGAATATTGTGGAGGACAAGGAGCTGGATAGAAGAGTGACCGATCTGAAGCCTAGGGTCGAAGGCATTGAAGCCTCAATGGTTAAAATTGCTAAGCAAAGCTACAATATACTTAAAGCCTCAAATGATAATATCAAGGTGATCATTGACAAGTGTGATGAACAAAGAGGAAATAAAGAGGATTGACCGCTGCATTTTGATAGGGAGCAGCTTCCAGAAGAAGGAAATAAGAAGAGAACTAGAGAGGAAGCCAAGCAGATGGAAAACTAGGAAGCTAACAAAGAGCTGGCAGAACTTAAAGAAGCTGCAGGGAGAATGACCAAGCTGGAGATACGGGTTGCTGAGATTCTCAGAGATATTGCCTGATTAGCATCCCTAGTTCTTTGTTCCTGGTCTTTTTGGGTGTTTGTCCCTGGCTTTCTATTTTATGGGACTGTTTTGTTAGGTCTGTCTAGTTTTTGTTGGTTGTTACTTAACGATTATATGCTCTAGTTTACTTTACTTACTTTTGTAGGGTTTCAGTAACCCATCAAAACCTATTTTCCTTTATCAAAAACTTTATATTGTTATTGGTGAGAATAATGACCAAATGCTATTTCCATTCTACATACACCATCACTTAGCCAAGTAGAGTTACTCATGAATCCCACCTGAAACTCATACCCCAACCTCAAAAAGGGCAATAGAACCTTAAGACTCAATATTAAATAAAAAAAATTATTTTATAAAAGAAAATGAGCGTGTACCGTGTATAGAAACAAAGCCTTAGTTGCTAATCCCTTGACTTTTTGACAAAATAACCTGCCTTCCAGTTCCTAAAATACCTAACCTTGTACTAGTTTAGATGCATGATCTACCAGGAGCAAATCTTGTCAATTTTAAAATTGGAATGCCTTTACCAATACTATTCTATTGTTAATTATTACATAGACTATTAGATAGAATTTGCAAAAAAATTGATGAATATAATTGTCATTACTGAGAATATCACATGGAAGAGGGAAAATTGCTTATGTGAGGATATGTTGGGCATTAAATATATAAAAAATTAAAAACAAATCAAAACTTGTGTATACATATGCATACAAGTGGATAAAGAGGAAATTGTGTGTTTCACACAATGGGGGAAAGACTCCTTTTATGCTACCAACTTCCTCTTTGACACATGTCACAACATTTGCAAACCATTGATTATTCAAAGGACGGAAATTTACTTTATGAACCACAAATATTTCCATTTTACATGACATCTTGTATGATTTTGTTTAGTTTATCAAGCTTGAAAAGGAGAGTAAAAAATACATGGGCAATCTGACTATTCAATACCTTAAACACTATTTTAAAACAACTGAACAATGATAATACACACAAAAGAAATGGAATAAAAACTGACATCAGAAGAGTGTCTTTAACTTTCCCTATCCATCAAAACATTATCAATATTTTCATCAATTTAAAAATAAGGATCCATGAAATTTTGATCATAATATATTGAAAACATTTCTAACTGTTGTATACGCATAATTTTAAGCACTTCCAAAGCTGACAAACAGAAAAAATTAATACATTCCCAACAACCATGCTGATAAGACTAACAACCAAGACTACAAAATGTTATTACCAACTTACATGTCAAATATAGTAATGACTGTATTGAACAAGGTTTGCTTAGATGCTACTGGATTCCCAAAATCTGAAAGAAAATACATAAATTTTTGGTTGCCTGTGTAAATTCATCTTTTGAAGGAAACAATTGATATTGTAATTTTTGACATGCTTTAGAGATTTAAATCTTAGGTTATCGTTGGACATGTTATAATTGTTTGATATCATTTTTAGCATAACCTAAGTATGATTTCATTGTGTCATCATATTTCATTATAAGCAGGCAAAAAGCTTCCTAAAAAGCAAACATAAAAAATAGCATATCCAGCTGCAGCTATGAAAATATTCCAACAAGCAATTATCTAGTGTTAAGGTAGGCAAAATTGCTACAAAAACAAAAGTTCAACCTAACTGACATAGCCTCCACATTAATTATGCAAGAACCTGTTACAAACATAATACTCGCTTAATGGGAGACATTTCAAGAGTAGTTAGTGCAACCTTCCCACTATGCATTCCTTCGTAAAATAGATCAACTATATTTCATATGCAATTCTCTGTAAATTGTTTTTCTAACTGATATTTGTTCAGTTTGTAGATGAGCCATTAGCTACTTCCAGGTGGATTTCCCCCTATTTGAATATTATGAGGGGAAAATTTTTAGTGTTATTTGTGTGTACATTCAGAACAATCTCACTTCTAGGGAAGTACATTAATCATTCTAATTAGAGAAAGCAATAAGTTCTCTGTGATTTTTAGTTTCAAAAACCTATTTAATAAAATTATAGATCAACCACAAAATAATGGTCAACACTGAGCCTAGAATGATGGTCCTTTTTTATTCCTCAGTGAATGATAGAAGTAGAATCTTACCAAATGTTGTGACTTCATATTCAAAGTGTCTTTAGTAACATTGGATCAAAGTTAGATAAGCTTCTCAACAATTTATAAAACACAAATATTGTATATAACTGAAACAAGATATAGCTAATGCTAGATGTTAGCTTCAGATTACATACATGCACAATAAACCCGCATATGAAAATGCTCTCATGGAAAGACTAATTAAATGAGTGGGGGTTATTTGTGGCAACTCAATTGGTATAATAATATGAAATTAACACGAGATTACAACTATCTAGATATGCGAAGGTTTGTCACCATCGCTACTTAACTAGTACAATAATATGCATGAGAAAATGAGTATGCAACTATCTAAATGTGCGGGGGTTTGTCACCATCACTGCTTAGAAAATTACTTGTAATTTGAAATAAGTGTGGCAATACAATAAATAATCTAAACTGAAGATGCTTCGATGGTGAAAACTAATTACAAACATTAAACTCACATACCTAGTTATTCATAATGGTAAATAATCAACAAGCAACAACAAAACCAATAGATGAGGGTTTCCAAACCCTTGCCACCTACACCAAACAAATCCAAATTGGACGACCAAAAGAATGGAGAGAAGAAGGGAGTAAATGTGCCAAAAATCTAGTCAAAAACTTTTGCAAACTCAAATCAGACCCTCCAAGAAATTCCACCCCTGTTCTCAAGAAATGTACAACCCCTTTGAATATGTATGACTAGCCCTAGAGTCTACACCCAACAATAATCAAACCCACCAATTTGTAATGAGCTCTACCAAACTTCCTCAATAAACCCTAATGAATTACCTCTAACACTTTGTAGCTCTTGAAACTAAAGAAAATATATCAAACACCATTGAAGCTCAACTGTGATCTCTATATGAAATCACCAATCATGCATTTGTCAATCATGCTTCCCTACCTACATTGCTAAGCCTGTGATAATTTTATCAAATTTCTCTATCATTTATTTTACCATAAACTAGGGCAACTCCCTCATTGATGAGATTCTATTGTAAAATCTGCGGTTTCCAGTTTTTAGTTTGGAGATTGCAATTTGTTTGAAAGCCTCCAAAGATGTTTCAAATCATCCATTTTGAACACATGATACAATCATGGCAATGCTTGAGACCACATTTTATTGAGGGGTTGTGTCAAATAGAACATTTCATGAGTTAGATAGTTAACATGTCGGGCTTAAGCTTCCAATTTTTGCATATATCACTGTGATGACATCCATTGTTTTGATGCAGTGATTTCACCTACAAATTGCATTGGCCATATAGAAGTTTCTAGATATTACTCAAAAAATCCATGGTCTGTGCATCTTGCTACCTAGTCATTTCCTTGGTTTAGAAACCCTCTATACCTGTGTGTGTTGATGGATGTCCATAAATTACTATTGCAAAACCTAGAGATGTGCATTTTAATATACATATATGAGCGTGCATACATACCAGTGCTCTGGCTCGTGACATGCCACTGGGTGATAACTTGTAATGATCCCGACCGCCCAATAAGAATCATATGTTGTACACTATATTGAAGAGCATCCAACACTTGAGGTTCCAAAATATCTGAGGCCTCTTCACGTAATAAAATCATTTTGGCCTCCCCTCTGCACAATGATGACCTAGTCCTTTCGGCCTCCGCTCTGCAATGCGCAATTAAAACAAAATGAAATTAACAATGAAATTGATCACCCCTTTTTTTTTAGTTATATGCCTAGGTTTGTCAGAATTCTGACGAACACAAGCATGGATTAAAAAAAAATCAAAATTTTCCTTCAATAAACCGACAAAGAAAAAGAATTTTAATGGTTCGTGGGAAATGTTGGTCAATTTTTAGGGTATAATTTATTAGTGATGAACAAGAATAAAAATACTAACATTGACCAAAAACTCCACCAATCTGATCCTTTTGATCCATGTGTATCACCAAATCGTCAAGTACATATTTCAAGAACATCATATAGCATCATGAAAAATAATTTAAAAGTGATAATGAACTCAATATGTATTAAAATTATATTCATTAGAAAGCTTGTTCTGAATCACATCATTTGGCATCATGTGTTTTAGAAAATCATTTGGTTTGGTCCTTGTCTCAGGGCTTGAAAGGCCTTTTTTTACGAGTTTTCTTTTTTTTGAGGGCAAATTTTCATTTTAGGGGCAAATGTTTTATAAGTTCATCCATACCAGTAGGGCAAATTTTTTAGAAATAATGAAAGCTCAAGAAATTGATGTTGGAGAAGGTTGAGGATCACGTGCTCCTACCGGTATGGATGAACTTATAAATTTATCTCAAACTGTAAAGAGAAATATTAATTATAGAAACTTAGATCATTTACTTATAATGGATGTGGAGAATTTGAGATCACTTGCTAATGTTCAACCCTTAAGTCTTTCTAAGAAGAGGTCAATGAATATGATAGCAAGAGAAATATTGGCTAAATTTGATAATTTAGAAACACTTGAACAAGCCCATTTGCTTTCAGTTGTACTTATAAACAAAAATTTGGAAGGGGCATTAAAATTATTGGGTATAGACGCAACATCAAAGAAGAGAAAAGTTGTTGACATGCAAATTGATATGATTGAAAATCTAAGGAAAGGTTTGAACTAGGTAGGGAAGCGATCTTGAACTAAAAGATAAGACCATTACAATAAAATTTATGTTGACATCCATTGTAGGTAACACTATGCTCAGAAAAAGACAAATATCTTCAGTTTCATCTCGGATTGGTTTTAGTAGGAAAACAATATCACTATATGTTAATAGGAGAATGCTTTTGGATGATAGCACCTTGGAAGGAAATTGTGAAATCATGTGTAGAGCTCCTCATTCTGATAGGATTGATGGATGAATCAAGAATTTGGTCACATTATTTTGGAATGATAATACACGTCCTTCATCAAACAATAGAGATGTTATCAGACATAGAATTTTAGCTAATCAATATGAATATCATACGAAACATTGGTTGGACACAACACAATATGAAATGTATATGTCAGTTTTTAGTTCAAATCCTACTATAAAAATTGGAAAAACATTATTTGAAAGATTGAAGCCATATTATATTAGGACAAACAAAGTGTTTGAAACTTGTTGTCGTTATCATATTGAATTTGATCTCCACTATCAGGTTTTTTGAAAGTTTGTAGAAAACACTTATGGTTTTGAAAATGCTCCTCCTAGTAGACAAAGTGAGTTCATCTCATCCATTTTATGTGATAAAAGAGATGATGCAGATGGACAAATAAATTGCATAAAAGGAATATGTCAAGCATGTGCTAATTTGACTCTTTTTCCTTTGAAAAATGAAAACATTGATGTAACAAAGATGGTAAATTGCAAGAGATACAAATATGTAAAGAATGAAACAAAATTTGGGAAAGAATCCAAAAGGTTAGAATATGTTGAAGAGGAGATAAATGTTGGAGTATTTATGAACAAATTTAAAAAATTGATTCAACCTTACATTCATCATTCTTTTTTTGCAAAGTGGCAAGTACAACAATCCCAAACACTGAGAGACAATTTCCCACTTGGAACTATTGTATCAGTTCTTGATTTTGCAGAAAACTATTCCTTTGTTCATCAAATAAAGGAAATTCAATCAGAATACTTTTTTTCAAAGAAAATTACTATTATGGTACATGTGTGTTATTGACATGCACAATTAGATTTAGATGATATTCAGAGCACATTTGAAGAACAAGTCATCAAGAAGGAATATCATTTTTATATAAGTGATGATATAGAGCATGCCATTCATTATGTAGAACACTGCTTCAAGATGTTTTTTGCAAATCTGAAAGAAAGGGTATAAAAATTGATAAACATTATGTTTGGTCAGATGGATGTGCTGCACAATTCAAATCATCTAGACCATTTTATGCACTATGTAGATATCATTGTAATGAAAACATACCACTTGTCTGGATTTTCTTTGAGAGTGGACATGGAAAAGGTGAACATGATGGTGTTGGAGCTTGCATCAAACGTTCTCTATGAAAGTATCAAATGAATTATAAGGGAGTTCATATTAAAAAAATGCACATGATGTCGTTGAATGGTGCAAGACACATTTCACACCAAATGAGAATGACACGTCATCAGGAATGACTCAAGCGGTACCACATAAAAAAATTTGGGAGATAAAAGGTATGCACACATTTTTAAAGTATTCAAGTGTTTAAATTATTTATTACATTCTTTATTCAAATTATGTTTATAGAATGTAATATTATATATGCATTTTTTCAGATGTGGATAGAAAAATTATGCATGGTTGCAAGCGGATATAAAAGGCGCGATCTTTGCATTCAGTTATGAGTATGAATTGTCGCAATTGGACGTTGAACACTAGGGACTACTCATGATTTTGTTGTCACTGCATTGCTGACAATTATGAGGAATGCATCAATCAAGACTGTGGATATGTAGGTGCATGGAATCTAGTGCCACTAGTTGTTACTGATACATTTGATAGAGATGAAGATGAAAACTTCGATGATGTTCCTTTTATTTCTACTGATTACGATCATATATCGGGATTGGTTGAAATTGGTAAGTATATATTTCACATTATATGGTCCATTGAGCTGCATGTATCTAGATAGATAGATAGATATCTAGATAGATAGATAGATAGATAGATAGATAGATCTATAGATTGAACTAAGTAAATTTTAGTATCTCACATGTGTGTGTGTGTGTGTGTGTGTGTGTGTGTATATATATATATATATATATATATATATATATAT
>MU228190.1:1539048-1552079 GCA_018584345.1 Thuja plicata | reverse complement strand
ATTGTTCAATGATTTTTATATATTTCTTAAATTAGTTAAAGATCCCCTTAAGACATTATTTTGAACACTAAAACATGATGAAATTAGTTAGATTACTTATGACATGTGTTAGTTCTAGAATGAGTTATAATACTTATTGTCCATTAGTTACATGTATTAACTTGTTAATTTTTATGATATTAATTCTAGATCCCCTTAAGACATCCCCTTAAGACCTCCCCTTAAAATCATCTAATCAAATCACATCATATAATCAAATGAAACCATCTAATCAAATCATATCATCTAATCAAATGAAACTATCTAATCAAATCATATCATCTAATAAAATGAAACCATCTAATACAATGAAACCATCTAATCAAATCATAACATCTAATCAAATGAAACCATCTAATCAAATGAAACCATCTAATCAAATCATATCATCTAATCAAATGAAACCATCAAATCAAATCAAATAATAAAATGAAACCATCTAATCAAATGAAACAAGATCTATAAATCTATATAATGTCAAATCATAAATCATCTATGTCTAGAGGTCTAGATAGCATATAAATATATGTCTCAAATCATAAACTGAAAATATCAAACATATAATATAATGAGTCTCAAATCAAAGATCTGTGCAACATGTCCTAAATTAGGGAGTCATCCAAGTGCATGCGAATAGACCGACCCTCTGACCGACTGCCACGACCATCCTTTGGTTGTGAAGCAACAACTGTCCCTTGCGTATATAAATGCAAGTATATATTTTAATATTAATGTAAAATACTTGAAACATTATAAATGCATGTTTAAACTTACATATATTTAAAACTTACCTGACCACTCGTAGGTGTCACATCTGTTGAATCTCTCCTATGAATATGCTCTGAGCCCACACTAGAGGTAATGTGCTCTTCCCAAGTGTCAGGAGCATCCTCTGGCTATGAAGCAGCAACTGACCCTTGCAAATTTAGTACAACAGTTGGTTATATATACATGTGCATAGTATATATTATGTAAAGTACTTGAAATATATAAATACATGTTACAAGTGTACACATGCATGCTTAAACCTACATGTATATTTAAAACTTACCTGACCACTAGTAGGTGTCATATGAAGATGCTCTGAGCCCACACTAGAGGTAATGTGCTCTACTATTTGTGCCTGCAAAATATTATACATTGAACAAACATCAATACACACATCTAACATTAATTGTTCACTAAAACTCCTTGAAAGGAGAAAATAAAACTTTATATACCTATGTCTCAGGACCAAGAGGATCATCACTGCGCTGCACCACCATATCATCAACCAAAAAAAAATCACCCACACCACCTCCAGTCTTGAACGTCTCTATTAATGAAGAGTGTAGGGGTGTGTGTAGCTGGGAGGGGAGTGTTGTAGATCTTGAACCACCAGGATGAAATAACAAATCCATAAATGATCCAACATCACTTCCAGTGTCCACCTGACTCAACCCATGCAACTACTCATCAAATGTGTCTAGGCCCTCAGATGTGATGCGTACATCTCCAACCCATATACCTGGCTGTATAGCTGTAGACTGATCCATCGATACAGAGTGCTCTGCAAAGTGTTGTGAACTATGATGTGCCTAACTAGATGGGGCAGAGCGCTCTACAGAGTGCTGTGAACTATGTTGTGCCTGAATAGATGGTGTGTCTTATGTCGGTGGAACTATAGGACCCGTGCAACTCTAATGACATCTATGATTGAATGTACTGGGATCCTCTTCATGTCAGTAATATAAGAGTATTACTGCAAGAGATCCTCCAAAAAGTAAAGCACCACATCCAAATGACTATGATGGCTAGATAACGCTTGTATCTCTACAGGTGGAGGAAGACCTGAATCTCTATATGCCTCATCACTAACCCCTGCAACAGTACTAGATGAAGCCTTAGTAGATGATCTGGCGCGGCTTGATCTAGTCAAAATATATCTTCCCACTGTATCTGAGGTGATGGAGATGGCTATAGAAGAAATCTCTCATATCCTATCCACTACCTCCCTCTGGGAAGCAATGACCACTCTATCTACAGTAGCAACCATCGTCGGTGCCACTGCCAAATTCCTCTACCCAACCATCTCTCTACGAGTACGTACAAATTGATTAGCCCTATGATATTGATCATGGTCTGCAACTCTACCGCGCCCCTGACCATTATATCCTGGAAGATCTAAATAGTTGGCCCTGAGTCCCAAACGAAACTCAGCATACAACTGTTGTGCAAAATACAATGGAATATGGTCGTTATTAGGATAACGACAATGCATTACAAGAAAATGAGGGTAAATCATGTATGTGATCTATGGAATCTCACACCGTGTAACCTGATATGCCCTCACCTTGGGCTCACCCTCATAAAATGGGAAAACCTCTCATTTGATGATTTCCTTGGGGACACAACTCTTGAACGTCTCCAAGGAACCATCACCCGATACCTTGGCTCTCAACTCTCAAAAATACTGTCAACAACCTGTGGTGTGAAGGAATAGTGGGATCTCAATATAGCAGTCATATCCTCCAAACTCCTCAATACAGTGATGCAAATATCTCTATATGTGCCACCTGTCTCTGATGTACGAATGAACTCTCTAAGTTGATTCATCTCTACTTGGGAAGTATGAAAAATAGTCACCAAATCAGGAGTGCAAGGTGCATCCTGAGATGGTACATCATGTGCTGGTACATCCTAAGTGGCCATCTAGATGTAACATGTGAAAGCTAAGTGTTAAAAATTAAGTACTTGATCACATGTTATAACTGTGTGTAAAATGGAAACAAATATCTAAATATATTTAAAATTAGTCCTATTAGGTCTTAAGTCCAATCTTATTACGTCTTAAGGGTTCATATTAGGTCTTAAGTGGTCTTATTAGGTCTTAAGGGTCCTAGGATGTACTAATTGGTTTTAAATAGGTCATATTAGTCCTATTAGGTCTTAAGTGGTCTTATTAGGTCTTAAGGGTCCTAGGATATACTAATTGGTTTTAATAGGTCATATTAGTCCTATTAGGTCTTAAGTCCAGTCTTATTAGGTCTTAAGGGGTCATATTAGGTCTTAAGTGGTCTAATTAGGTCTTAAGGGTCCTAGGATGTACTAATTGGTTTTAATAGGTAATACTAGTCATATTAGGTCTTATGTCCAATCTTATTAGGTCTTAAGGGTCCTAGGATGTACTAACTAGTTTTAATAGGTCATATTAGTCCTATTCGGTCTTAAGTCCAGTCTTATTAGGTCTTAAGGGGTCCTATTCTAGGTCTTAAGGATCTTAAGGGTTCTTAAAGAGTTTTATGTCACAATAGGGGTCCTAAAAGAACCTAGGGTGTACTAATAGTCCTAAAGGGTCCTAGGATGTACTAATTGGTTTTAATAGGTCATATTAGTGCTATTAGGTCTCAAGTTCAGTCTTATTAGGTCTTAAGGGGTCATATTAGGTCTTAAGTGGTCCTAGATTCCATGTCTTAAGGATCTTAAGGGTTCTTAAAGAGTTTTATGTCACAATAGAGGTGCTAAAGGAACCTAGGGTGTACTAATAGTCCTAAAGGGTCCTTGGATGTACTAATTGGTATGAATAGGTCATATTAGGTCAAGTAAGTGGTCTTACTAGGTATTAAGGGTCCTAGGATGTACTAATTGGTTTTAATAGGTCATATTAGTCATATTAGGTCTTAAGTCTAGTCTTATTAGGTCTTAAGGGGTCCTATTAGGTCTTAAGTGGTCCTATTCTAGCTATTAAGGATCTTAAGGGTTCTTAAAGAGTTTTATGTCACAATAGGGGTCCTAAAGGAACCTAGGGTGTACTAATAGTCCTAAAGGGTCCTAGGATGTACTAATTGGTTTTAATAGGTCATATTAGTCCTATTAGGTCTCAAGTCCAGTCTTATTAGGGCTTAAGGGGTCCTATTAGGTCTTAAGTGGTCCTAGATTCTATGTCTTAAGTATCTTAAGGGTTCTTAAAGAGTTTTATATCACAATAGGGGTCCTAAAGGAACCTAGGGTGTACTAATAGTCCTAAAGGGTCCTTGGATGTACTAATTGGTATTAATAAGTCCTATTAGGTCAAGTAAGTGGTCTTATTAGGTATTAAGGGTCCTAGGATGTACTAATTGGTTTTAATAGGTCATATTAGTCCTATTAGGTCTTAAGTCCAGTCTTATTAGGTCTTAAGGGGTCCTATTAGGTCTTAAGTGGTCCTCTTCTAGGTCTTAAGGATCCTGAGGGTTCTTAAAGAGTTTTATGTCACAATAGGGGTCCTAAAGGAACCTAGGGTGTATTACTAATCCTAAAGGGTCCTTGGATGTACTAATCCAGTAAATTAATAGGTCGTATTAGGTCTTAAGAATCCTAGGTATTCTTAAAGAGTTCTAATAGGTCATCCTAGGTGTTTTAAAGGGTCCTACTTGGGTTCTTAAAGAGTTTTATGTCACAATAGGGGTCCTAAAAGGTCCTAAGGTATACTACTTGGGTCATCTAAGTGTCTTAAAGGGTACTAGGATGTACTAAGGCTCGGTCCTCCTAGGATAATATTTCAACATCTAACTCTACATGAACATATATATATATATATATATATATATATATATATATATATATATATATATNACATATATATATATATATATATATATATATATATATATATATATATATACATGTACAACTCTAAAACATATGTATATGAGAGAGAGAGAGATTCCTAATATTTTCTAACATTTTCTACTACGGTTTCTAATGTTTTGTAAATATTTTCTAACATTCTACTACGGGTTTCCATCATTTTTTGATATTTTCTAACATACTAAGTTACAATTTGATAACATTTGCTTACATTCTATTATGGTTTTCTAATATTTTCTAATGTATACTAAGTTACAATTTTCTAATATTTTCTTTAATGTATACTAAGTTGCAATTTTCTTTAAATATATTCTAATGTATAGTAAGTTACAATTTTTGAATATTTTCTAATGTATACTAAGTTAGAATTTTCTAATACTTTCTAATGTATACTAAGTTACAATTTTCTAATGAAATACTAAGTTACGATTTTCTAATATTTTCTTATGTATACTAAGTTACAATTTTCTTATGATATACTACGTTAAAATTTTCTAATATTTTCTAATGTATACTAAGTTACAATTTTCTAATATTTTATAATTTATACTAAGTTACAATTTTCTAACATTTATTCTAAGGTTTTTTAATATTTTCTAACATTTCCTAGCATTCTACTATGATTTTCTAACAGTACTACTACAATTGTCTAACATATTCTAACATTCTACTATGATTTTCTAACATACTAGTAATTTTCTAACATATTCTATAAATGCAACTAAGATTTTCTAACATTTCTACAAACTAAACATTATTTAAAACAAATAACTAGCTAAAATAAATAAAAAAACATATAATTTATAATTAAAAATGAGAAAAATGCATGTACCTGATACTGTTAACAATGAAAAGAGGTCAAAAATGCTCGAGAGGTGTTGATGTTGTACTGGACGTCACTAGTCGCTCTAAGTCCCGAGTCCACAAAATCTCCAATAGTCAATGGTGAAAATGAAATGGGTTGCCAGAAATTTCTAAAAAAAATCTGGCGATAAATGGCTTCACGCAAAGGGGTGCTTCACGCAAAGTACCCTACGTGGGGTACTTCGAGCAAAGCCTCCACTTCGCGCGAAGTGCCTTATGTGGGGTACTTCATGCAAAGCCCATTAACCCCTTCACACGAAGCCATCAAAAATCAATTTTTTTGAAGTACCAATTTCCTTCGTCCCGAAAAGTGGGACACACTAATGTAAGATCACCCATTGCCATATGGTATTTCTTGGTTAACTTCTTTATTTTTGCAAATTATTAAAAAGAAATTATTTTCTATGATAGAGATACTTACCTGGTTGAGAAATTTGGTTTCCCACTATTCTTCAATGTTTTGCATCGGTTGTTTATGACCGCTCCAAACTGCCAGAATCCCTAATTTTGAATAATACTCCCAGATAGGTCGCATGGTCTTCATTTTAATCACAAGAGCTTTGCTTCTTGGTTGCCACTCTCCACTAGGGTTTTCCTTTGTTGTTCTATTTTTCTGGAAGGGGGGTATTTTTTCCCTTCGCCCCAAACGAATACAAGTTTCCCCAGTTGCTAAACTTGGGTTTAGTATCCTTGGTTTTTGTCTTTTCATCCATGATTCACCATGTTAGATTCTTACTCTGGCTCTCTCATGGCTCTGCGGTAGATTTCTAAAGTTTTTAAAGATCCTTTGATACTTACCCAACAAAATTTTATTCATGCTTGAGTCAAAGCTTGGTGGTTCTTCCTGAGACCCATTCTGACATGTGGATTTTCTAGGTTGAACTATTTTCCAACCCTCCTCATCTGCAGGTGTTTTTGTTGGAATTATTTGCTTCCTCTAAAGATATCCTCGGTTATTTTGTATTTTCGCACATCAAAGTAGAGCTAGACAAAAAGTATTTTTTATTTAATAGGTAGAATGTTCTTGCAAATATTATTGGTGATGCTAAATGAAGTGATAATACTAGATATTATAATAATTATATATAACAAATAATTGTTAAATTAAAATATGTATGCGAGTTATAATTTGATAATTTTAAAAATATAAAATTAAAAATTGGATTTGGATTTTTAGTTTAAAAATATTTTGGTCTATACAAGTGAATTTTCAAAATCTGTCGTCATTCAATACTTGCATGATATCATCTTCGTTGAAGGTTTAATGGTTGTAGGACATTGTATATTCGACGCAAAGGCATGACACATGGATGCAAGAAACATAGTATTTAATTAATGACATTCCAATAACTAAGAACATGTTCAACAATAATCTTTAAAACCAAAAATGAATCAATAGTTAGAAAAATTATGGACAACTATTTTACATCTCACAACACTTGTGTTTCCAACTAACAAAATATATGGAGTTTGCTTGCCATAGGATTGTGCAAACTAGACTTGTGAACTGATGACCAAAGATTGTTGATACCTTTTGTCTGTCTGGGCAACTTTATAAGATATTATTGTAGGAATTGTCCAACTAGTAATAGAACGGATGATAGATTTGAATTAGAATACCATTATAATATGAATAATGGAAATATCATTCTAGAAACTAGGGGTTTTTCAAGAATGAAGTAAATAAATACTTCCTTGTTCCTTGTCGCAAGTACTTCCCCATTTCTTATCCTATCTATCCCCTTCTTTGTTGTAAATAGAAAGCTAATCCAAGAACCAAAACTCCATTTGTGTTCCTTTTCTAGCCAAAATAAGTGCCTGATTTAAATGATAGCATCAATGTAAATTGCATACTCCAGAAAAGAGCTAGAACAAATTAATCATGGAAAACGATCCATCTCCAAGATAATAAAATGCATCAGACCTTAAACTAACAAATCATCTAACCATAGATTCCATGTAGTGTCCCCTCTTTGAAACATCTACAACCACCTACAAGGATTTAGCATACTTATCTTAAAATTGCAATTGGGCATATATGTAGACACATAAAAATGTTCATTAAATTGTCCTCAACCTCTAATTTTCTCATTAATCAAGTGAAGTCATAATAATAACCTTCCATTATAATTTTCCTTTCATTCATTATCATCACACACACACACACACACACACACACACACACACATATTTATTCCATTCTCTACTTATTTAATACAAATATATTTAAATAAAACCCATTAACCACTTACCATTTCCCATTAACTGCTTACCATTTATCATTCACCACTTATCCCCTCTTTACCAATGTTTTCCATTTATCCCACATTCACTTTGATATGAGAATCCCTCCTAAGGACATCTATAAATATCCTCCCCCTCTCTCATTTTAGGCCATTCGTAATTTGCATCCATTGTCATTTTGCATCCATATCACTCATTATAGTGAAATAGTGATTCTTGCAATCTTTTGATTTCAGCTCCATTAGTGATCTTAGCTTTCCAACTTATTTGCATTCTAGTTGAGTTCAATTTTGCATTTGCATTGATCTTTGCATCTTAGTGCTCTTTGCATTTAAATCTAGTCATCATTTATCTATCATCTTCAAATCTTCGTTCTTTCATAACATCTTGTGTGTGCGCTTCTAAGAGCAAAAATTCCTAAAACATGAGCCCATAATTGATAGGAAAGCAATGAAGGCAAATTCATGTTAACACGTGTATATTTTGTTTATTTTAGCTGTGCATGTGTGTTTTCTTGCAGGTACTTCATTGTTTGATGTTTAATCTATCTGAAACTTGAGCCCACAAGATTTCCAATCATTTTGATCTTCTGCCTACATGTTCATATTTCACTGGTCTGGATTGGCATTACTTGGACTACATTACATATACTACCTCTGCATTATTCACTGTGTTACCTTGGTCAGTGTTTCATCATAATCTATATTCTGATATTCTGGTCAGCTTTATGTGTAGCTTGACTGCAACAATGCCTTTCCACACATATAATGATGTGCAGGTAGTGGTCAGCATGCTATACATTAAAGTCCATCTTACATTTTGGAAAAACCAAATTTGCTGCCAAAATCTGCACATCTACATGCATGTTGGACAAATCATTTTATTAGCCTTTTAATCATTATGGGTTTGCGTTTCTTTTTATGGCGTTAGTGTCATTAGTTTTGGTGTTCTTTAACTTTGTTAGCGTTAGTTTTATCCTCACTGGTTTACTGTTTTTTTTTCCTAAGTTTTATATCAATTTCTATTAGTATACGTTAGTTTCTTTGTTTTTAGAAATTTAGCATTAGTTTTAATTTTGTTTTGTTAATTTTTGGGTTTTAGTTTTTAATTAATTTTAGTTTTTTTTTAGTTTAGATTATTTTTTTTTAGTTAATTTAGTTTTCATTAGTTGAAATTGTAGATTAATTTAATTAGATTTTTGACTAGTTTATTTAGATTTTTTATTAATTTAATTTAGTTAGCCTTTTTTTGTTAAGTTAATTTAGTTTAGATTTTGGATTAATTAATTAGATTAGATTTTATTTTGATTAATTAATTTAAATTAAAAAAAATAAAAATTATTAGATTAGATTTTTAGCTTTGTTAATTTAGATTAGATTTCTTTGTTTTAAAATTAGATTAGATTTTAATTTTTTAAAAAGAAATTAGATTAGCTTTTTAGTTTTGTTAATTTAGATTATATAGTTTCATTTAGTATTTAATTTAGTTTAGTTTTAGATTAATTTAAATTAGTATTTAGTTTTGTTAATTATTTTTTGTTCGTGACTTAGTTTTAGATTTTGTTAATGTAGTTTAAATTAATTTTGTCAATTTAAGCTTTTTAGTTTTAGATTAACCTTCGATTTTTTTTTTGTTAGAATAGACTTTAATTTGTTCTTTAGTGGATAAATTTTGATTTTGAGGGCTAACATTTGTGTCTCTTTTGTGCAAGGCATCCTTTTTTGTTTGGCAAAAACTATGTTCCGAAACTACTAATGGCATTTGATGCAGGACGCTTGGCAAAGATTGTTATTTGAAAACTACTGATGATGTTTGATGCAGAGTACAATTAATGTGATTTTTGAAATTGATTGTCTGATTTTAGCACAGATCACACTTCAATTGGGGCATTAAAAGAACCCAAGTATTTGACGTGTTTGGTGCGCTTATACACCATTTTTGTGTATCCCAAGATATAACAAAAATATTCTCTCCCCTCGCCTTTATGGATCTTAGGTGCAAGAGATACTTGCTCTATTTATTAGAGAGGTTTGCCTTGGTGGGAAAAGAGGTACTCACCCAAAGGGAACGACCTTGAGGAATGCTTTCAATTCGGTCCTCTATATAAATGAAAGATAAGGTCAAAGCCAAGTCTAACCAATATTAGCAATTATCACACACTGTTAGTTAGGAAGGGGGCGTACCTTGCGTATATTAGACCCCTAGTAGGATTGATTAGAGCTTTAAGTGGCTTGTGCAAGAGGTCGGACCTCTGAATTCCTCCCACGTTATCGTAGTTCAAAGTGGAGATAATAGTTCCTTGGGAGATGATGACCCAAGGAATCCTCCTCCTCCTCCTTCTTCTTCTTCTTCTTCTTCTTCTCCTTCTTCTTTTGTTATCAACTTTATTAATAATTAAATTTGATAACAATATCAACTATATCATTGATATTACTTTTACTCATATTAGTTATCAATAATGATAACTATGATAGTTATCAATTATAACTATCATAGCTATCAAGCAATGATAACTATAGAATGAATCTTAATAAGATCATCAAATGTATAATAATAATGTATATAACGTATAATTCTTATTTTATCTAAAGAAGGAGATATATCAAATACTTAGGTTAGAATAATCTGACCGAAGCTACAAACATTAACACTCCCTCTTAGCTTGGGAAGATTAATTCTATCCTTCATTAGATCTGCAAGAGAAATATCACCTCATTGTGATATTAGGAGAGATGATGGATTCTCGAATATCAAGTCACGTGATGTTCATCAACACTCTCATATGGAAATCTATATGATATGTGTACTGGCATCATTTCACATGATGCCTATCATAAAGTTATCAAGTCATGATATAATGATATTATTCACACATATTATCTACCATGATAGTTTTAGATATTATGGCTTATCCATAGATATCAAGTCTCATGATATCTACCATAATTTTTTATTCACTATCATGATATGTCCATGGATATCAAGTCACATGATATCCATCATGATACTGAGTTTACATAAGTGATTAACCTTTGAAAAGTTGTCACCTTTCAAAGAATATCCCAGGGCCCATAAAGTAATGGAGTCACACACATGACAACTAGAGTTTACACATTAAACATCTTAATATAAGTACAAATCAATACATCTTAAATTTAATAATTATATTTCAGTCATACCAAGTTTCTTACGGAAATGAGCAACTTTGGCCTTGGCTAATGGTATGGTGAGAATGTTTGTAGTCTGTTCATCAGTACTTACATGTTCCAATTGAATCAAATTTCTACCTACCATATCTCTAACATAGTGGTATGGAATCTCAATGTGTTTTGATCTGTCATGGGATACTGGATTCACTGAGAGTTTTATACAACTTTAGTTGTCATAATGAATAATGGTAGGATTCATAGGTTCACCAAACAATCCTACTAAAATTTTACGAAGCTATACTGCTTCTTTTTCTCCCATGGATGCTGCAATATATATGGCTTATGTACAATATTGTCCCACTGAGAATTATTTTCAATTGATCCATGAGATCATAACTGATCCTAAACTGAAGAAGCTCCCATATGTACTCTTTCTTTTCTATCACACGACTAGCCCAATCTGAATAAATGTACCCATGAAGGTTCAAGTCAACATTGGTTTACTTGAGACCATACTTAATTGTTCCTCGAGGATACCTCAGAATATATTTAACTACAATTAGATGTATCTTCTTGGATTCACACATGAACTCTCTTACCATATTTACATAATATAAAATATATGGTCTTGTGTTAACCAAATACATCAAGGATCTAATTATCTGTCGGTATAAAGTACGATCTGCATTTTATGAGTCAACTGTTGTTGTCATTAGCTTGTGCAAATTTGTTTATATAGGTGTTATCATGGAATTACATTCCATCATTCCAACCCTCTTTAGAATGTATATAGTGTACTTCCCTTGATTTAGAATAATGCTATCCTCTTGTTCCCACACTTCTAACCCGGGGAAGTAATAAAAAAGTCCTAAATCCTTCATGTCAAATTATGACGCAAGATCTTTCTTACATTTTGTAATTAGGTGATCTTCTCCTGTGATTAGTAAATCATCAACATAAAGTACATGAATTAGTATTTCACCATTGATTACCTTGTAGTATAAGTTTGGATTTGCATCATCCTAGAATAAGTTTAGACCTGGAAGGTATTTATCAATCATTTCGTACCAGGATTAGGGAGCCTGCTTAAGCCTATACAATGTCTTATTTAATTTGTACGCATGTGAATTGTTGTTATGTATAACAAACCCTTCAGGTTGTTCCACGTATACTTCTTATATTATCTCATTAAGGAAGGAAATATTTACATCCATCTGATGAATCTTCCATCCTTTAGAAGAAGCAATAGCAATAATGGTCCTGATATAAGTGTATCTTGCAATTGGGGAAACTATTTCCTCATAATAAATACCTTCCTTTTGAGAGAAGCCTCTGGCTACAGATCAAGCCTTATATTTCTCAATGCTTCCATTTGCAACATGCTTGATTTTGAAGATCCATTTAGAAGATACTACAAACTTGTTTCTAGGTCTGGGCACAATATCCCATCATTCTTCATAATGGACTGATACTCTTTTGATATGGCATCTTTCCAATCTTGAATTTTGGTGTCTTCTTCAACACTGAAAGGTTATGCTTCAATGATCTCACTCATTAAGGCAGCATAATTAGAGTATCTATCAGGTTTCTTCCTTTCTCTGATGGTTCCTTCAGGTGTAACATATTTGTTTGCCTCTTGAACCATCTTCCTTGTCAAATGTGGCCTCTTCTATTTACAGCAGGGATTTAGGTTCATCAATAAATTTAATTTTGACATTAATCTTCAAGAGTCTCCCTCTAAATCTTAGGAACATGATCCTCTTCTATTTCTGAGGTGGTTCAGGATTCTCTGACTCGTGAATGCCTTTTAAACTTCTAAAGCAGTTCATCTTTTCTTAATTCACTCTGACTAGGCATAAAGAAGTTTTGGATACTTTTAATTTTTGTACTCCTTAATCTCAGCATTTACACATTTATCAAAAGAATATTTCCCTTATGTTGGTTCTAAGAAATTTCTCTTCCTAGATATATTTTTCTAGAGTTTTAAATTCCTTGAACCTTATACAAAATTCTTCTGACTTAAAAAAAATATCTAAGACTTCCTAGAAAAATTATTTACAAAAGGTAACATACACATCCTCTCTCTCTCTCTCTCTCTCTCTCTCTCTCTCTCTATATATATATATA
>MU228190.1:1476576-1486840 GCA_018584345.1 Thuja plicata | reverse complement strand
TATATATATATATTCCCTCATTTGTGTTGGTTCAAGGAGGAGGATTTTGGATTTTTTATGCAGTTGGTGTTCTAGTAACTTATTTTGAGTCCACATTTTGTATGCTTCCTGTAACTCTTTCAGAGATAGATGATCACTTTTCCTTTGGAGCATAATAAAGACTGCATTTTCGATCTATCTTGAGTCCTATCTTTAGTTTTCATTATAGTGATTGATGATTATTTTTGTGTTTCTTCATTGGATTCCTTTAATTCACATCTCATTTCTGCACCTGTGATAAGTTTCTACATCTTATTTGTATAGGTTGAGTTGTGTCAAATTGTTACAGTTGTTAGTTTTGGAGAGATTCCTTCTTATTTCATATTGATCATGCCTTCTTATGAAGCACTATTATACAAGGAATTTTATTTCAAGATTGTGTCTTGAAATAGGTGGTCTTTCAAGTTTCATTGTGTTTAAACAACATTTTTTTCCTTATAATTTTGGTGCATCACCTTTAAAAAAAAATTAGTTTCTTTCATTTAAAGATTAAGCTATTCATTCTCCCTTTTCCTTCAAGAGGATTTCAATTTTACTACTTTTAGGTGAAGCGTCATATAGGAGCTGGCCTACATTCTGAAGATTCACTCCAATTCTGAGTAACCCACGACTCAAGAGTGTTTCCATGTATCTCCAACAAAAGTTAAGTTATTGAGAGCTTAACAATGTGCATTTTTAAAATTTAACATGAATATGATAGACATAAGTGGAACAAGACTAGTAGTTACAATAAAATTTGACATGTGATACAAGACCTTATTGACAATGGGAAAATTGCAGTTGATGGGCATAATCCTTTTGGTAACTCTGACCATGAGATGTTCAAAAATCCCTTTCCTAAACATGACAAGGATAAAGATAAAGGAAATTCCCTTCAATCAGGGGATGGTGTGAATCATACCATTTCTAAATATATTATTATGTCATAAATAACATCACTGAGGTTGATAATCATGTCAAATCTTTCAATATAAAAGACAAAGAACCTGATTGCAATGTTATCACGCATAGAGGCACAATTACCCTTAAAGTTCCTAATCCTAAACCTAATTCATCAACTTCCCGATACAATCTTATTAAGAATCTAGGAAAAACACGTACACAAAATTCCATACTCGAGCTACTATGCTTATCTCCTGAATACAAAGTTATCCTCGACAAAGCGCTTGTTACTGCCACAGTACCTATAGACCTGAATGTAGATCAATTCCAAGCTATGGTGGGACATATTACTTCCCCTCACACGCTTACTTTCACTGAGAATGATGATTCCTCCATGCAACAACCACATAATTCACCTTTACACATTGAATTCTCTATTCGTAGAGTCAAGGTCAAGCGAGTTCTTATAGATGGAGGAGTAGGTCTCAATATTTGTACCTTGAAGTTACTCAAAAAACTAGATTTATTTGAGAGTTTAGTTGATCCAAAGAAAAATATTACCATAAAGACATATGATGAAGAGGAATGTCCATCTAAAGGATCAGTAACATTACCTATCAAGGTGAGACCAATGGTGAAGGATGGGGTTTGCCAAGTTCTTGACCTTGACCTATAACATTCTCCTTAGAAGACCATGGATTCATGCAATGACAGGTGTACCCTCTACATACCATCAATACATTAAATTCCCTCATAATGGCACTAATATTACCATACCTAGGTAAAAGTACAAAGTTGTGTCACACTTTTATAAAGGAAATGGTCAACACTATTTCGAGTTTTTAAATTCAATCACTAAAAAGTGGGATATATGTTGAGAATTTTTAAATGTTATAAATTAATCAAATGTATAATTTTATATGTATTTTATATTTCTAACTTTTTTAATAATTAAAAAATTATAGAAATGTAGTTGTTAATAAATAAAAACTAAAATTTAGTTGTTGATAAAATGTTAAAATCGAAGTTACATCTCCCCTCAACCTTTATATAGTATTTTTTTATTTTTTGATTCAATTTTTTGTGTGTATAGATAACTTGAAACTTTAATGCATGGATATACCTTTTCACTATTTTTATAAATATATATTTAAATATAAAATCCAAAGTTTACATGTACTAGAATATATCGCTTTTCTTTTGACCTCACCTTTTATCTTAACTATTCATCCAAAATAGAAATAAATTATATCCTCTTGATATATATTTTTTCCTCTACTGCATCATTAATTCTCCAAATTTTTAAAATAAATTTTACTATTTTTCCATGACAAGATAATCAACCGTATAATTTTGTGTTGATGACTTCTTTGAATAAAAATTAAATATAAAATATAAAAAGTAATTAAAATATTTAAAAAGATATATTTTTAGAAAATTTCACTCATAGATCTATAAAAGGGGTTTTTATATAGTTTTTTAAAAATATCAATAAAAGGAGTGGGATTTTTTGAAACATCGCTTTTCTAAAATATTTTTATTTTTTTGGTAATTCGACCCAAAGTTGTCTAAAATATGGATTCCATAGATACTTCCAATTAGAAAATTTGAGACAGATATCTAACTTAGGTAGAATGAATATAACTAGACCATATGTTTGACCAAAACAAATTTTTAGTTAGAAATATTTAAATTCAGTTGTGTTGATAAGTTAGCCTAAAGTGTGACACAACTTTGTATTTTTATCCACCCGAAGATCCCAATCCTTTTATGTATTGCAATAATCTGAGACCTAAGATTGAATCAATTATTCATAGCAATTTCATGAAGCACCTTCATCCCAAGCATATTTGGACCCTGGGTCCTTAAAAGCATCCACTGCAAAAACCAATGAAGCTAAATTAAAAATACAAGTAAAAGACCAAGGAGTTGGAGAATATACCCTGAATCATGCTCTTTGAATTGGAAAGCTACCTTTGCCTCCCCAACTCTATGGAAAACCAAAAATGACTAAAACCACATCAGATACCACAACTATAGTCTGTGAACCCACAACTTTCATAAAATGGGGAACCTTGTATGATGAAATAGAAGATCACCTAAAATAGTTGTACAAAGATGAAGATTTAGAAAAGGAACAACCTCAAAAACCTGATGTCAAGATACTAGTTGAGCCATATGGAAAAGGACTTACAATAATGGAAATATATGGCTATGATGGTCAAAGTCCTCTTGGTTTACAAAAATAAGGTATAGTTGAACCAATAAAACCTGATGGTGGACATAAAGTTCCTGGAGTAGGCTATGATACGCAAAAAGATATCACCTTAAGTACTAAGGGTAACTTGAGTGAGGTAGGGGAATCTTCTAATGAAATACAAATTAATGAGGAAGGTAGCATCTATGACCATGATGATTTCATTGATATCTATGACTATGAAAATCTTTACACCTTTGAACCTATTCATAATCTTGAGCCTAATCTTGATCCCTTGCCTCTTGTTCAGCCACAACTTATTGATTGGGACCAAAAAGGACCACCACAATTGGATTTCTTTCAAAATGATGAAGTTATAATAAAAAGTTTTGAAGATTGACTTTACTTGCCTCTTGGATATCATAGAGATGGTTTGGCCATAGAACTCTTTAGTGAAACTTACTTTCGAGAAGGTGCCAAGCCTTTCAGTCACAAAATTATTGAAAATATAAATAGGTCTTCTAGTCAAGATCATTATGCGGTGTTATTAGACCCAAAAAAAAGAAAAATTAAAGGACGTATTCAAAGGTGGAATACTTGACACACTTACCCTAGCATCATATCATGAGAAATCATCTATGTTGGTGGAGAAAACAATAGAAGCAAATATGGACACCAAAGAGAAACAAAGAATTATACATCTAGCTGAATCAATGACCCCCAAAGAAAGAGAATCATTTATACTATTTTCTAAGGACAAAAAGATTAATTTTTCTTGGTCCTATGCTGACATGTTAGAACTTGATCATAATTTGGTTATGCATCATTTGTCTTTGCCACTGGGGGCAAACATTGTGTTGTGCTCAATTTTGTATTCACAAAATTGGGGCCATATGGAAATTTCGTAGGATAAACTCTCTAAGGAATTTCCTTAGTTATTTATTTTTACTTTGGTTTTGTTTTCACCCTAGGTTTGTAACATTTTCAATTCTTCTCATTTTGAGCTATCTTAGGCCTCAAACTGAGTTGTCTAGCTAAAGTTATTGAGGAATTAAGATTATGTCAGCGGGGTTTTTCTACCCTATTGCATATCCTTTTTATTTAATTAAAATTTCTCATTAATTGGGATTTTTATTGACAATTACATGACATAAAACGTGTCATTTACATGTAAAATGGATTTAGAACCCTAGTTTAAAATTTTACATCATTTCGATGAGGTTTAAATATAGTTTTTAATGAATTTCTAATGTAAAGGTGGACTTGTTACGTCCCATTACATATCTCTCATTAAAACTATAAATTACATATAAAATTGAATACATTGGTAGGGTTTTTGATGGATATTGCATAAACATATGCTTTACTTGGGAACATCCAAGTTGATTCTAAAAATCCACCTTTAATATTTTCAATCCATGAGTCCTTGGAGGCATGTTTTGAAGACATTACATATATACTTCTAAAACAAATTAAAAACATGCTTTTGGCTTAAAACAACCCGTCATTAGTCTAAAGGTGGTGATTTTTCATCTCATTGCATATACATGCTACATATATATAAAAACATATTAATATGTATGTGTTATGCATTTAAAATCTCGTTTAAGTCAAAAGTAGCAATTTTTAAATCATTACATGTTTTGATATGCATTCAAATATATGCAATGAATGAACCGAAACACATTATGGTATAAGGGCATGTAAAGTATAGTTAAAATCACATTTTTGCTGTTGCGTTGACTCTCAATATTAAAGGTGGTGATTTTTATATCACTTACACATTTTAAATGCCTTTGTATTATATGTGTTTGACAATATAAAGTGTGTTTTACTCTTTACATGTTGTGTTTGGATTGGAAAAGCTTATTTTTGGGCATAAAGTGATTTAAAATGTTGCTTATTACATACAAATGCAACCAAAAATCTTGTCACTTTGTTGGGAATGCAAGAACACATCCATTATTACATGTATTTGCACATCTAAAACACATTTTGGGGTTTGAACAACAAAAAAGTTAGATTTGGGGCTTGTAAATGAAGGTAAAAACCATGTTTTCTGAGTTGGGAGTGCAAAAACGTCATTAAAGTGACTGTATTCTTCAATCTAAAGTCCATTTTTGGGGTTGGAAGTTCAAAAATGGCTCATTCATGGCATGTAATGAGTATTCTAAACCATGTTTTGATCTGTAATAGCAAAAACACCCAATGAAGTAGTTGTATTTGATAGTCAAACCCCCATTTTTAACACCTTCAATGAAGAACAGAAAGTTGGGCATTGGTTGAAAGTATTTTACATGTGATTGCAAGGAGAAATCGCATCCATGTGCAAGAATCTCCTTTTTCAAGTTTGAATCATTCCTTTCTTATTGCTATTTTGATGCATTTTTATTCTCAAATAATCAACATTTGTCAAGTATTCAATCTTGACTTCAATATGCATTCATTTCTCAACAATATTGATTCAAAATCTTTGTCTTTATAACATATTTTGGGGGATCTTTCTCTAAATATCATTTGCATTTATTTTCAGATTTTTTCAAAGATTTTTCAAAGAACTTTTCTCTTGTTTTTCCAAAAGAGGTAAGTTCTCTTGTGCAATTTTAGGGCATTTTCCTTATGTATATTTTTGTTCATGTATATAAATGCAAGTCTTTCAATTTTTTTTATGATAGTCATGCTTTTAAATTTTTTTGTTGAATCCTTCTACTTCCGTCTAAAATTCTCCAAGTTGCATATGTGAGAGCTCCATCTCACCTGCATATGCAGTTGGGATTAAAACCCCATTCTAAAGAATGAATCACTCCAAAAGAGAAAGTTTCTCCCTTTGTGCAATGCAAGCCAAATATCCCACTTTCCAAGTGTTTTGCATACACTTTCCCCCTCTTTTCCTAGGTTGTAAATGGACTTGAAAATCTCATTTATACACATTATGAGGTTTCTGATTGACTTGTAGTGGGACATAAAAACCCCACCTATGACGAAATGAGTTCCCTCTTTGTATATATATACATTTTTATCTTATTTTCTTGCTCCAAACTTGTCTGCATACGTGCAGTGCCTCCACAAAACCCCATTTTTGAGTTTTTTCCCTCATTTAAAGAGCTGATTTTGCCAAAAATCCATTGTCTTTCATTTCTCAAATGCCTTCCACTCATATCCTATACACATACTCTTCCAGATCTGCAAATTTCTTGCTTGAAAGACCATTTTATGACTTTTTTGGATAACTAAAGAATGACAACATAATTGAGCCTTTCAAAGATAGAGATGAGCGATGAAATGATGAGAGCATAGAAAGCTTTCGAGACTTATTTCAAGCAAGTGATTGGTTGATGCCATCAATACAAAATAATCAAGGATGCATATTCATATTCAAGTTCAAGATTCTTTCACCAAACCAGAATACATCAAGCATCATGTAGCAGCATGAGGACCAACAAAGGATGATGTAATAGAAGTCGTGTCTTGTAAGGCACTTAGAATATTTTCATCATATTTTTGTAATTTGTATTTGACAGATTACATGTAATGTAAAAACAAGATGTAATTACATGTGATAGTATCGCATGCAAATTTGTTGCATGTAATCATGTCGCAAGTATTTTAAGCCTTGTAGCATTGAATAAGTCAAAGTTAATTAGTTAGTTAGTTAGAGAATAAGTCAAAGTGGTTAAGGGTTTTCCCCTTCTTTCTCCACCTTTCTCTCCACTCTTTTCCTATATAAAGAAGGGAGCTCATTGTAAATGACCATTTTTTTATGCAAGGAGACGATGCTAAGATTCTTGAAGATTGAAAACTTTTTGTTTCAAATACAAAGATTTCTGAAGTGAATAGAAGAAGCAAGTTATCTCAAAAATTGTGTTGTGGTGCTTGAGATTGTTTTATGTATTCTTATGTTGCATTAATCAATCTATCTTTGATTCACTTAATGGTTTTCCTTTCATAGATTCTTTAGCATTCAATTTAATTTCTTGAAGACTTTGAGCTTCAAGAAATGAGATTGCTATAGTTGGATAGTGGCTACAAATTGCTAAGAGCTAAGGGATTTGAGCTTTAGTTTGAAGTATTTTATTTAAAGTTAGAAATAAATTAGTAAGAGAATTTGTGCCTTGCAAATTGTTTTAGTTAGTCATAAATACAAGTTAATCGTAGGAGACTTTGGGTTCCTGTTATTATTCCACCATAATATAAAGAAGATCATTGTCTTTTGGTGTCATTCTTATGTCAACCCCTGAGCCACAGATATTATCATAGCAATAGGTATCTTTTTGTTAAGTTGAAATTTGTAGCTCGTTTGTAAATCATTCGTGAAAAAAGATGAATTGGTTAGATGAACTGCCCTTTTTAAATTTTAGTTAAAATCCCATTGAAGTCACCTACGGTAAGATGGGAGCCTCCCCTATTGCTGAGAGGAGACATAAATGTCATGAAACGTTGCCTAAAATTACAGTTTTGTAATTTGTGGCCATAGTGACTTACAAAAAATTTAGCCAACAGTTTTTGGTGACTTTGTCGGGGACATGATACACATTAGAGAGTCTCATTCTTTCATTTGAAGTATATGTGTGTCCTATTCATTATAATTATTCCATCATATTTTTATTTCTTGTAGGGACATGTAAATGGATGCCCAAGGTCCTTGGGGAAATTATTTTGGTCCATTGAACCTAACTTTACCTCTACATGCTCTTCCTAATGGCTCATGGAAGAATTTTCCCAAGTTATTCGATAATGGACAACAACATCCCGATGAACAGATTATTGCTTTTACATTGCATGTGATGTTCATGGTGTTGAACATGAGGACATGTCTGTAAGGTTTTTCATGGAAACTCTCCAAGGTGTAGTTGTTGGCTGGTTTTACCATCCCCTGCCACAGACCATCACAAATTTGGTTA
The DNA here is from genome assembly GCA_018584345.1 of Thuja plicata. Taxonomy (NCBI): domain Eukaryota; kingdom Viridiplantae; phylum Streptophyta; class Pinopsida; order Cupressales; family Cupressaceae; genus Thuja; species Thuja plicata. Next base: position 1,478,821 of record MU228190.1, on the reverse strand, counting down.
CTCTCATAGCCAAGTTTGAAGAAAGGTTCAAACCACCTAAAGATGCTCATACCCTATTGGCCCAGCTCACTCAATTGAAGAAGGCGTCTCACATGCCCATGTGTGAATTTGTTACTCATTTCAAAAAATTGACACAAAAAATTTAAAGTGTTTCTTTATCAACACTCAAATTCCTAAAGTCATTTTTATGTTTGAGAAGAGCAATCTCAGCTACTCTTGCAGTTGCAAAGACATTGGCCATTGGAATTGAAGATGATCTTATTCTTGTTGGGAAGATAAGAATTGAAGCAAGTGGGTTTGAAGAAAGTTCTTTTTCTTCATATTCATTTTCTTTCATCACAAGGACAGATCCTATGGTGTAGAGGTTAGCAAATGAGTTGCTTACCCTCAAAAATCAAATAGCTCAAGGTATGTTCTTCATTCCTCAAAAATATGTACAAAGAAAGCCTCTTCAAAAAATTGTTCATAGTTCTATTGTTGGGAATCAACAAAAGTCAGTTTCGTCACCAAAGAAGCTTGCTATTGAGGGACCGCCAGTAAAGGCAGCAATGAAGTATCCCAAATCCAAATCTAGTGATCTTTCTATTCTCTTCCAGGAAAAGGAAGCAAACATAGTTGGAGACTCTTATTTTTGGTTCATGCAGTCTCAAAAAGCCAATGATGATAAGTTGAGGAAGGGAAATATGTATTCCAATGTTCAAGATAATCATATCATTAGAATGGACATGCAAGAAGGTCCCATTCAAGCTTAAAATAATGTATCTTCGTTTCTAGGTCATGAATTTGAACAAGTATTGCATGAAAAATCTACCCCAGAACTTGATGAAGATCTTATCATGAACATCATAGAGCAATTTTGTTCAAATTTTAAAAATGATTCTTCTATGTCTGAAATTTGTAACCAGCATGATGTAGAGGAAAGCAATGAGATAACCCATTTTTCCCACCCTGAAATGATGATCGTTGATGAATCAGTTACTCAAGTTGTAGCTTGCAATAAAAGTTCAACATTTTTTCGATCAAGGGGATATCCCATAAGACATCTTTGTCAATTGGAGGATCATGGTAGAAAGTTTATAGTTCCACTTGTAACTGAGCATGAAGAGGCTAAACATGTATTCGTAGTTCAGTAGGAACAGTCTGAATTCATGGACTTACTTTGGAGCAGCAATACATATGATTCATCTTAAGAAGGTGAATTTGTTCATCTCTTCCAGGGGGTGTTGCATCAAGCATTGGTATCATTGCTTTAGTTGATCATGTTTCATGGTTACAAAGTTTCCTGTAAACATGCAAGGTATTGCAAACTGCTGAAAAAAAAAGGTAGCTATTTTGTTGAACCCGTAAATGGTTTCATCTGAAAAATTTGCATTGTCAGCTAGTTTTAATTAGGTAGATTTTTGTTTTCAATAAGTACGGTTGCACAAGTTTGTTTTGTTTTAACTAGGTTTACTTTGTGTCAATTGCGTCATCTTTTTTGTCATTTTGTATTTTTCATGCTTGATTCTGTAGCCCAATGAATACTAAGGCACTTGGAGATTCTAGATTCTACATTCCTCATTTTTTCTAAGAACAAACGAGCTACGTTCCCCAGTCAGAGCCAGTTGTCCTCAATTTTGTATTCACAAAATTGGGGCAATCCTACAAAAAAATTTGTAGGATAAACACTCTAAGGAATTTCCTTAGTTATTTTTCTTGACTTTGGTTTTGATTTCACCCTAGGTTTGTAGCATTTGTAATTCTTCTCATTTTGGCCTAACGTAGGCCTCAAATAGAGTTGTCTAGCTAAAGTTATTAAGGAATTAAGCTTCTGTCGGTGGGGTTTTTTTGCCTGACTGCATATCCTTGTTCTTTAATTAAAATTTATCATTAAGTGGTCTTTTTATTGGCAATTACATGGCATAAAAAATGTTATTTACATGTAAAATGGGGTTAGAACCACCATTTTAAAATTTCACATCATTTCGATGAAGTTTAAATATAGCTTTTAATAAATTTATTAAGTAATGGTAGGTTTTTTTACGTCCCATTACATATCTCTCATTAAAACTATAAATTACATGTAAAATTGGATACATTGGTGGGGTTTTTTATTGATATTGCATAAACATATGCTTTACTTGGGAACATGCAAGTTTATTCTAAAACTCCACCTTTAATGTTTTCAATCCATGAGTCCATGGTAGCATTTTTTGAACGCGTTACATATATGTTTCTAAAACAAAATAAAAAACATGCTTTTGGC
>MU228190.1:1455263-1469086 GCA_018584345.1 Thuja plicata | reverse complement strand
TATATATATATATATATATATATATAATTAGTATCATTGATATCATACTCAATATTCAAAGTAAAGTGAAACGGTTGTTATATCGACCGCGGTCGATGTATTGTTATTATGCATAAGTTACAATAACTATCGTATGATAGTTATAGTAACACATGTATTAATATGTGTTACGATAACTATCATACGATAGTTATCGTAGCACAGTAAGGAATATGAACAACGATTAAACATTGAGTTATTGGGTTGTTATGATACGCCATGTCTATGTAAATACATGGTTGTACATGGCATAAGCCACGCACAGTCATGTCTCTACATAGACATGACTATTAAGATATATACTTATACATCTTTACGTATGTTGCAGAAAAATATCAATTACAGTTTTATATTACTACTACAGCATACATAAAGAACTTACATATGAATATATAATTCAGTCTACATTCAAAATTAAATAATTATATTTAATATAGCATATTAAATTCTCTCTATTAAAGATCTGCATTCCTAACACTTTTCCCCTCTTTGCTAAGGTTGTAAATGGACTTAAAAATCTCGTTTATGTACATATAATGATATTTCTGGGTAACTTGTAGTGGGACATAAAAACCCCACCTATGAGTAAATGACTTCCCTCTTTGTATATATATACATCTCATTTTCTTGCTCCAAACTTTTTGTCCACATATGTACAGTGCCTCTAGAAAACCCAATATTTTAGTTTTTCCCTCATGTAAAGAGATAATTTTGCCCAAAATCCATTGTCTTTCCTTTCTCAAACGTCTTCCAGTCATATCCTATACGCATACTCTTCCAGATCTACAAATTTCAAGCTCGAAAGACCATGTTCTAGTTTTTTCTGATAACTAAATAATGACAACATAATGGAGTCATTCAAAGATAGAGATGATCGACAAAAAGATAAGAGCATAGAAAGCTTTTAGTACTTATTTCAAGCAAGCGATTGGTTGATGTCATCAATACAAAATATTCAAGGATGCAAGTTCATATTCTGGTTCGAGATGCTTTCACCAAACTAGAACACATCAATCATCGGGGATCTTGTAGCAGCATGAGGACCAATAAAGGATGATGTAACAGAAGCTGTGTCTTGTCAAGCACTAAGAATATTTTCATCATATTTTTGTAATTTGTATTTGACAGATTACATGTAATGTAAAAACAAGATGTAATTATATGTTATAGTATGACATGCAAAGTTGTTTCATGCAATCATGTCACAAGTGTTTTAAGCCTTGTAGTATTGAATAAGTCAAATTTAGTTAGTTAATTAGTTAGTTAGTTAGAGAATAAGTCAAAGTGGTTAAGGGTTTTCCCCTTCTTTCTCCACCTTTCTCTCCACTCTTTTCCTATATAAAGGAGGGAGCTCATTTTAAATGATCATCTTTTATTTATGCAAGGAGACGATGTTAAGATTCTTGTAGATTGAAAACTTTGTGTTTCAAGTACAAAGATTTCCGAAGTGAATAGAAGAAGCAAGTTATCTCAAACTTTTTGTTGTGGTGCTTGAGATTGTTTTATGTATTTTTATGTTGCATTAATCACTCTATCTTTGATTCACTTACAGGTTTTCCTTTCATAAATTCTTTAGCATTCAATTTAATTTCTTGAAGACTTTGAGCTTCAAGAAAGGAGATTGCTATAGTTGGATAGTGGATGCAGATTGCTAAGAGATAAATACTTTAAGCTTTAGTTTGAAATATTTTATTTAAAGTTAGAAAGCAATTAGTAAGAGACTTTGTGCCTTGTGAATTGTTTTAGTTAGTCATAAATTTGGGTTAATCATAGTTCACGTTGTTTTTCCACCACAAGATAAAGAAGATCATTGTCTCTTGGTGTTGTTCTTACATCAACTTCTGAGCCACTGATATTATCGTAGCAATATGTATCTTTTTGTTAAGTTAAAATTTGTAGATATTTATAAATTATTCTTGAAAAAAGAGGAATTTATTAGATGAACTGCCCTTTTGTAATTTCAATTAAAATCCCATTGAAGCCTCCTACGGTAAGAAGGGAGCCTCCCCTATTGCTGAGAGGAGAGAGAAATCACATGAACGTTGCCTAAAATCACATTTTTTTAAAATTTGTGGTCTTAGTGACTTACAAAAATTTTAGCCAACAAATTGTGAAACACAAATTGAGAAAAATGCACCTGCATGTTGCTCTTAGTGAAATTTGAATTACAAAAGCTGCTAGATGCTGGATTTGTTAGACCTATTGATTATGCTAAGTAGATTTCAAACCTAGTACCAATTTCAAAAATTGATGGGATTGCTCATTGTTTCACTAATTTCAGCGACCTAAATAGAGCTTGTCATAAATACGACTTCTCACTTCCAAATATTTACATGACAGTGGATTTGACATCAGGGCATGAAATTTTATCCCTCATGGATGGTTTCTCGGCCTACAACCAGATTAAAATTGCTCCTGAGGATCAGATCAAAATAGCCTTCACTTGTCCTTGCGGAACTTCTTGTTGGACTATCATGCCATTTGGGTTAAAGAATGTCGGAGCCACATATAAATGTGCAATGACCACTATCTTTTATGACATGATACATATCTATTTGGAAGACCTCTGGGAAGCTCCTTGGGTACATTTTTTCATCTAAGGGAATTGGAGTTGACCCTGCAAATGTTAATTCCATACTTGAGATGCCTCCACCAAAGAATACCAGTCAGCTAAGAACACTACAAGGAAAATTCTAAGATATTTGTTGCTTCATAGCACAAATTGAAAATAAGTGTCAGTCATTTCAACATTTGTTACCCAAGAATGTTCCATTCAGATGGGATGATACATGTGAGTAAGCTTTTGAGAAGATCAAAGAATACATGATGCCTCCACCAGTGTTAGTACCTCCTACATATGACAAACCATTGCTTCTATATATATACTACTACCACAACATTGGGGGCACTCTTGGCACAACATGATTATGAAGGAAAAGAATGAGAAATTTATTACATTAGTTGTACTTTGGTTGGCTATGAATTGAACTATACTCCCATTGAGCGAGTGTGCCTTGCAATAGATTTTTACTTGTAGAAACTATGACCTTACATGCTTATGCAAAAAACCAAGCTCATTGCAAAAATGGATCCTCTTAAATACCTTTTGAGTAAAGCAGCACTTATAGGTCAACTAGCTAAATGGGTCATGATTCTTAGTGAGTTTGACATCGAATATGTGGAAAGAAAAGCAATCAAAGAACAAGCTATAGCAAATTGATTGGCATATGCTCCTATAGAAGATGATCACCCACTTATTATAGAGCTACATGATGAGTCAATTTTTAACATGGAATCCTCACATCTCTGGAAAAAATATTGTGATGGCTCCTACACGCAAGGTGGTTCTGGTGTTGGCATTCTCTTTGTCACTCTACAAAGGTATTCTATACCTAAGGCTTACCAGATACAGTTTCAATGTACTAATAATATTGCAAAATATGAGGCATTACTTTCTGGACTTCGTATGGATCTACAATGGAAAATCTTAGAGTTGTGTGTCCTCGAAGACTCCCAGCTAGTGATCAAATAGGTTAATGATGATTACAAAACAAAAGATGAAAAACTTATGCCATACAAAATAATGATGGATGACTTCAAGACTTATTTCACAACAATCACATTTGAAGAAATTCCCTGAGACAATAATAGAGCACCTGATGCAATGGTAACAATAGCATCTCATGGCTAAAACTCATGGCAACAATAAAATTATGGAAACAACTAAACTTATGGATGATATAAGTCCTTAGTTTGACACCATCTTTGGCAACGATGCAAAAAATGTTGGACATCCATTTAGAACAATAATTAGGCTGCAAAACTCAACCCAGGGATCGTACATCTAGACCAAGTAGTTATCTTTCTCATGATGAAGGCTCATTTACTTGTCAACCCAAGGAGCATGTAATTGAAATGGGTCAATAATATATGTGCGCTAAGTCCCTACTAAAGCCACGTTATTCTACAACTTGAAATAGAAATTCTATAGGGACAGAAAAATATCTAGCAAAGCCCTGACGAAATTCGTTAAAAATGAAGCCGAAAAATGAGCTCTAGTCAAGAAGGGCACATTTTATCACCTGAGCTCCATCAAACCTCTGTGGCATTTTGTGTTGAGGGAAATAATCAAATACATCACTCTGGACACCAGATTCGACCGCATCAGCACCCATCATTTTGTGCTTCTCAACCACTTCAGGTATGGGGCCAAGGTTTCCATCCCTTTCTACATGTATTCATCCATTAATGAAAACATAGATGATTATAAGTAGAAACACATTAGTAACCTGGCCTTCCATGAGGGCTTACTTCTTTTGATCTATGAGTATTTCAAATCTCGCACTCTGGGAAAGGAAATCCAAGATAAGGAGGAAGGTAATTCAGAGGGAGATTTAGAGGAGGAATACATCCCCTCTGACATAGAGGACAACAGAGAAATGCACTCTAAGACAGAGGAGGAACAACCTCTTTAGACGAAGAAAAGAAAACACAGAGCTAAATAAGAGATAATAAAACAACACATAGAAGTCTCTTCGGATAGGGAGTACAATGAGAATGAGGAAGGCATGGAAACGGGGAATGAGAGTTCGGGAGAAGAAACAAAAATAAAGAAAGGGAAGAAGGAAATAAAGAGGAAGATCACTATCAAGATACCGACTCAGAATGAGGAGGATAACTTGAGGAAGAGAGTCACGAGATCTAAAAAAATTAAAGTGGAAACACAGGTGGAGAATCTGGCTAGTCAGGATGAAACACAAGAGGAGAGAGTTGAAAAAGAGGACAGTCAGGGGATGGATAATGAAGAGGATGATAACAGCCAGAGTTTTGCAGAGTATGGAGAAGACCATTACACCTGCAGTATAACAGGTAAAAATAAAAAGGTTGTATGGAGAAACTTTGACTCGGTCTAGGCCAAAATGGGAATTAAGAGAGAATTGGTAAGGACCCTGGTTAAGGAAAACAAAGAGGGCAGAATTCAGATGGAAGAACTCATTGATCCAGCTATGGTGATATTCAGCGATAGTGCAAGGGAAGTTCCTCAAATGGATGTGCTTAATAATGCAAAAAATAGCGTCATAGACAGCTATAGAACAATGAAATGGACCTATTATGAAATAGATGAGATGAAAAAGAGGATGGATAGGATGGAGAAGGAAAACATTATCAACAACAACAAAAACATAGCGGAGGACAGAGAGCTGGACAACAGAGTGATTGAACTGAAGAATAGAATTGAAAGCATTGAAGCTTCAATGGTAAAAATTGCAGAGAAAAGTTACAACATTCTAAAATCCTCAAATGATAACATTAAGGTCATCATTGATAAGTTTCAAGAGAAAAAAGGTAACACAGAGGGAAGGCAGAAGTACGGAGACAGGGATCAATGTCTAGAAGAAGAAAATGAAAAAAGCACTGGAAATGATGCAAAGTATAAGGCAAACCAGGGAGCTGACAAGGAGTTGGCCGAAATCAAAGAAGCTGCTGGGAGAGTGACCAAACTAGAGATTAGGGCGGCGAAGATTCTCAGAGACATAGCCTGAAGGGTTCTGTTGATGGGACTTTTGTGACCGGGTCTGCCAACAGTCATAAGTTGTCACCGGGTACCAGGGTACCGGCCAACTCCGCCTGCAAAGGTTTTCTGGTAAAAAGAGATTCCCCAGGCCTCCAAGCACCTGGGTGTTGGGTCACGAAGGTGTGGGGCTCAGTTGGGAGATGTGACTATTTTTTAGGGGGATAGCTGGTTTCTTCAACTCGTCCTCTCCGGCGATTCAGGAAGGTGAGGTTTCTCCAAGCATCTTACACTTAGCAAATAAATCGAAAAAGATGTTGCAGGGTTAGAAGTATTCCATCTACTTATATTTATGTTTTAAACATTCCATACATCAATAATGTTCTGATATACTATACTAAATACCAAAGAAATACACAACCATCAGTTCATATTTGATCAGTAGCAAGGGAAAGGAGGTCATTAATCTACTTGAAATATCAGAGCAGAAGACATGAAGAACATTAAACATAAAATACCATTAACTTAGAAGACAAGGTGCCAACGACATCATTGCAAGAACCATCTCTTCCTCATTAATATTCCTTCTAGCAAGCACTGGTGCATAGTACAATGGCGGCTCCAAGGGATCATCCAACTGCTAAAAGCTTAAAAGACCAAGGAGCATTGAGCTCTACAATAGAAATGAAAAATGTTGCTTCTCTATTACTATGGACTGCAAAATCATCAATTTTGCCGACCCTTGGAAAAGGGTCGGACTTACTATTTATACACATTTTCATCTAGCCCTAACCCTAACCCTATTTTACATTACACTATGCAATAGAATATATTATCCGGGGGCCAGTACTACCTGCGCCACCCTACAAAAGACCTTGAGATGGAATAGGCCTGACATGTCAGAAGAATGAGACAAGGTGGAGTGGAAGAATTAGCCTCGAGAAGAGAGCCGAGAAAGAGAAGGAAGAAATCTGATCCCCCGGGGATCAAGGCTACATGCCTCATAAATGGGGAATGCGGCGCCCTCTCTCCAATGTGCCAGGTGTATATCCAAAACGGTGCCTCAAGAAGACCATCTGTCAGAAAACTAACTGTTGATCCGATGTTCCTCGATGTAGCCAACTACCCTCTGACAATATTTATTAACCACTTTTGAAAGTGACCGGTCGGCCTCGGGGACCGGGACATGAATCACTTTGAAAGAATACAAAATTTAGGATCCGGGACTCCGAGATCCAGGAACTTACGTTCTGAAAGAATAAAGAATACAAAATGTTTGGGTTTTTCTCTGGTCCCCAGAGAAAATTTATGGTTGCTTGTTTTCATTGAAGGTTTGGAGGAGGCGGGAGATTCCATCCTCATCAATCTCTTTGAGGCCGGACCGCCAGTACTTAGCCGCCTCAATTTGTTCTCCTAGCTCCGGAACATTATTCTTGAATTCATTGGCCATTTTTGCCGCATCATGGCCACTAAGGATCATGCGAGTTAATCTCACCATTTGAGTCTTGTTCACTCCCTTCGGGGATTGATATCTGGACTCCATTAATTCATCAAACTTACCCAAAACATATTCCTCCAGAGTGCATGTGTTAGTGCTGAATGGGTCAGCTCTGGAGACCTTTGTGATAAAAGCCTTATACATATTTGAAGAATACTAGACCGTGTTAATCTTATCATGCAGAACCCCTGCCAGTTGCTTGAGCACCTCTAATGTGAGGTCAAGTCTGGAGTGCTGGGTCCTCACAAAATCGAATGATTCTTCCCCTAGAACCCCAGACTCAAGAGACCATTTCTTCCCCAAGGCTGAGGAGTTCTTCTAGTTCTACCTTCCATGCCTCATAGTTTTCCATATCACCCTCCCATATGTTAATGATAGTTTCTACCTGGTGCAGAACGTGTCGATCCGCATACAAATCTGAAAGGGTGGATACCAAGAAGCGTCGGGTGTTTCCTACCTACAGAGCGACCCACTCATCAACCACTTGGGCCTTCTTCATTGCTCACAGGGAGTCTATGTCACTCTGTGGTAATGGCGCATTAGATGTGGAGGCCTTCGGAGGAATGGCACTAATAGGCTGGGCCAGCTCAGTAAGCAATCCCATAAGGTTTGTTGTCTTTTCCTTTTTCGCTTTGAGCCTTTGGGCCTCCTTTGCCCTGTTTTCCTCTTTTTCCCAGTGATATCTCTGTGATATCACAATCTCCGGCCTCGGCGGTTGCCTCATCAACGTCTAGGGGAGGTGTTGCAACAACGGCAACTGTTTCTCCACTCGGCCCGGTTCGAAGAGTATGAACCGTCCGGGCTTTCTTGGCCTTTGGTGGGCCCTGGACCTGAGCCATCATTTCAGCTAGGGAGAGGTGGGCCCTAGGGGTGGACGGACCTTTTCTTTTATTGCTTTCAACCAACCAGTGAGGCGACAGGGGTGGCTTATTCGCCAAAGTCTGTTCTTTTAGTTCTTCCCTGGTGTCCTGTTGTTATTCCTCCTCAGTGGTGTGAGTCTCGTCAGGCCCTTCCTCTTTATCTTGGGCTTCGTCGAGAAAATTTCCCCCAACGACATTTATTTCCTCTATCTTGTCCTCTGTATCTTTAGCTTCGTCTGGACCCTCATTGGCTGTCCCGGGGGTTTCTTCCTCTTGTTGTTCTCTTTTTTCTTCGGCCTCTATTTTCTCAATGTCCCCCTGTAGATTACCGAACTCATCAGTTGCAAAAACATCATCGAACTCATCTTGCAGAGGAGGATTGGCTGGGACATCGGCAAGCTCTGGTTCCCTTTCTAGCTCTGGGGAGTCAGAGGAAAGGATCTCAACTTGTGGGGTCTAGGGCATCCCCAGCTCTGTCTCCCTCTTGGGCTTCGGGTCAAGCCTCCTCCTCCTTCGAGTAACTAAGGGAGGCCACGCATCCCTTACCGCTGCTTTCTCTGACGGATCCACCTCTGTTGCCTTAACCATCAAGGCTGATAGTGAAGGGGAGGAGGGAGGATGAATTAGTCTGGCCATAAGCACCGGAGTAGCCAGCAGTGTGATCAGCTTCTCCCGCATTTGCTGGGAGGCTGCCACTGATTGCCTTATTTTTTCTTTAATGGGGACTTCTTGCGAGGTTGGAGTTTTCGCTATTCCTTTTCCTTTATCTACTCCTTGCGAAGAAGTCCCGGCCCCTGGAGTCAACTTTGGTATCAGCTAGGCCGCCCGATGGACACTCCCAGGGCACACCTTCTTGAAGTAGAGGTGGCTGTGTTCAACTACATTACGAGTGAACTCTTCAATCGTGGGCCCTTCCTGGCATCCCAATTCACTGGTGGAAGGGCCAATTTATCGATCCCCTTTGCTTTGTACTGGGGATCCTCCGTGGAGCCAATGTCCGAGAAGTCTTCTAGGAATCTCCAGAGCTTTAACCTCTCCATCATTCCTATGGTCATTCTGACATAATGCCACCCCTGGACTTCCACATCATCTTGGCAGTCTTCCTAGAAGTCTTCCATGTGATACTAATGGGGCTCTGAGGCCCAGGGAAGTGTCGTTGTAATCTTGCCGTGCGGATCAAATTGTTTTCGCGCCAAGTAAAATTCTGCCAGGTTATAGCATTTAAGCTCATTATCCACCTCTTTTCTGCATGAATAATTACCACAAGTGATAGGGAATGGAATATTTGTTACCTTCTTTAAGGCAAAGAGTGCGTGCAGCTCCATTATCTACCTGCAATATTCCAGGAGAATTATCTTGTCCCTGCAGTGTTTGGGCAACAAGTAGGGTTTCCCGGAGAAGCTGATCACCCTAATGTATGTATGTTGTTGAAGCTGTATATAATAATGTCTGTAACTTCGGACCAAATTCATCGCCTCTGTGGATAGGTGGTATCCTGCATCCCGGGTGGGTGTGAGCAGGTGATAGTAAATGAAGGCATCGTTTACCCAGCAAAAACTAGGGAAGCTGACCTCCCATTGTATCTGTGGGAAGTGGTCCCAAGGGGCCTTCTATCCAGGGCCGATCCCGAGCGCGCCCTCTGTAAGTAACCCATTGGTGTGGGGCCGTTGTTGTGCCAGGGCCCAAAGAACATAAGAAGTCATATAAAACTTCTTCTTCTTGGCCAGTTGAAGGAATGGGAGTCCACATGGTTGAAGATTATGGCAGCCCAATCAAAATACTCCTCGCCTATGCTGATACCCAGGAAGAAGTAGTACATCCACCCGGAGAACTCTCAGGCGTGTTGTTGTCCGAAGACCCGGCATAAGGCTATCTCCCCATTTGGATGCTTTCCTGGAATTCGGCCCTAGGGATTTCCAGCTTCATCCTCTTGGGATCCCTCTTTGGGGTCTTTAGCCAATGATTGTTCATGTATATACGGGCCGCTTCCTCCAACTGAGTGAATTGGGCCAAGGCATCTGACCGGGTGACTACGGCTGGTTTGTCAAATTGGGGGATCCCCAAGCCCCTCTGGAAGGTATCAGGATTGAGGGACACCATGGGAGTAGGGTACCCTGTTGGCTCTGGGGCTGCGAGCATAACAGCTCGGACAGATGTGTTGTAGTGCGCCGCAAGAGTGAGAATGAGCTCTGGTGTCTGCACAAAGCACGGGAAACAAGCCACCTTGAGAATCCCAGAGTTCCCGATTTGAATGGCCAATGGATCTCCGTCCTGTCTCTGAATGTACATAATCTTCACCAAGGCCTCCATTTCGGGCCATGTCCCGATGCTAGTGTCAGTGATAAACTGGACTTTGGACTCGATCTTTGAGCCCACAATGACTTCGTCTTTTACATATTTTAGGCTCAAGGGCAATTTCTCTAGGGCCTTCTCCAACTTAGATCTAACTGTCACCCTGGTAACCATCGTAGAGGGTAGTTCCAGACTTCCGGGTGGTGAGGATGCGGAAGCTTCAGACATCTTTGAGAGTTTGTTGTTTCTGGAAACCTACAAGGCAGGGCAACCGTCAGAACACATAGATAAATAAATATTTTGGGGTCTGGAGATCTTACCATCATGGTGTTTGCTTCCCCTGAGAAAGTTAGTTTCATTCAAAAACATCTGGAAAGCATAGATATATATTGCGAATTTAGAAATTTAACTAATCATTCGGGTCTGGGGGTTTTTTCATACTTAAGCAAAAAGAGGACACGTGATGGGTGAAGGCAAGAGACTCGAAGCCTGGGGAAGTAATCATTGGTAGGTGTACAAAAAGTGAGCCATCAGACCCACGTGGGTGCCACGTAGGCGAGCAATAAATGGGAGTTATGGTGACGACGACGGAGCCAATTGTCTGAATGCACAAAAAGTGATGGCCACTTGGACAAATTTAATGCGCGCATGGGACATAAATGAAAGTTAGGCTGGTTTACGGAGGAGAGAGAAAATCACTTGTTTGAAACCGGCTAAGCCGAGTTTCAACCAGGTGGTATTCTGCACAGAGCGAGCTCGCGGACTAGAAACTAGCGACAGACACAAGACGGCGAGCTTGCTAGGTTACCAGGCAGTATACACATGAAATACACACCAAAGCTGAAGAGTATACACATGCAAACTGGAAGGATACACAACATATATACAAAAAATTTACATATATACAGAAATCGCAGAGCGGCTACTCACAAAAATCAGACAATGTACAGAATACTTACAACTTTCTACACCATCTACAGAAAAGACTACATCTGCACAGAGGGCAGACAACCCTCTGGCAGAGCCGACCCACCAACGGGCGAAAAACTAGAAAGAAACGTAAGACAAACAAAAAAATGAGACAACACAAAAACAAAACTAGAAAGAAGGAAAGTCGAGTGGGAGGAAAGGCACCAACCTAAAAACGAAGAAAGGCAAGGAAAGGAAACCCCCGCGAAAGCTCTGCAACAGCTTCAACTGCCAAACGATCACAACTCGCCACCACAAACCACCCACAATTTCTCAAGAATGCTCAGGATGATTAGCACTGTATTATCACTAGATCGCTGCAAATCGCTCTTAAATCGATCTGATTTCTCAAGTGTTTAATCGCGGTAAAATGTGAAAATGACAGGTAACTTCTATTTATACCCGCGGTAAAAAGCCAGTCACCTTTCCTTCCGCAAACTCCGGACAGACAGACCTCCGGACTCCGGGCCCGGGGATTCCATGCGACGATGCCACCGTAAGGAAAGAAGACATCGCAGCAAAGAATCCCAGAGTCCAGAATCCGGCTCCCAACAAAGGACGACCAACTCTGGGACCGGGTCCCGGAGACACAAGAGACCAACAAAACAAAACAACACTACAAGGAAGAAAACCCCGGAGAAAGAAAACAAAGGAAACAAAGAAAAGAAGACAAGGCAAGAGCCAAAAGCATAAAGCAAAAAAAAGGGGGACCCAACATTTTGCACACAAAATGTAGGGACGGGGATGCAGGGCATAATAGATTCCCCTGGAATTTTGTTCCCGGCTTTTTTGGATATGTGATCCTGGCTTTTTGTTATTTTGATTGTTTTACTAGTTTTTCCTATTTTGTGATGAATGGTTTGTAATGCTTATATGCTTTAGTTCTCTTTTCTTTCAACTGTAGGGTTTCAGGAACCCATCAAAACCTGTTTTCCTTAATCAAAAAAAAAAAAAGGAAAGTAAATGCTTGGAAATGAAGTAACTTCAAATGCTTAACAAAACTCAATGCCAAAGCTAAACTCGTGCAATTAACTACAACAATGTTCAGGGTCAAATAGGAAACTACTATGTCTTCTTTGGCTACAGGAAAAGTCAGAGGAACCTATTTCCAGTGGGTGCAAGAATAGACAAACTCTAGAATAGCTACCACAAATGAAAGGAAATTACTAATAAAATGAAAAGGGATTACTCACCAAGTGGGCCCCCTTTGATGAGTATATCCTAAGCTCAACTAAACTTTATAAACTTAGAACATCATCATTCTATTCATTTAAAAGTGTTGTCACACATCATAAGCTGGAACTAAACTGAAAAATTGAAATTCTACATTACATTGTGTTGTACTTCTCTCTACCCTCGAGAAAGCTTTGAAACTTAATTTATGAGAAAAGACTAATAGTTAACTAGCTACTATAAAGTCCACCCCCAAAGGAATAGGCAAACATGCATTATTGCTTTTGCAGGAAATAATGAAGACCATGAAACAAATGAGGAACAATTAATTGTTCGGTTGCAGAGAAGATATAGCATGACTTATTCCTAGATTTACTCCTTTTCAAGAATGAGAATTAAAATTTCATAATGTACTCCATGCGAGTTGTAGTCAGTTAGACATTGACTTCTTCAAATGTTGGTTACTGCTCAACCATCTTGACTTGGTCCTTAACCGCATCCATGACATGAATCTCTTTGAGTGCCAACTTGATTGTGGTGCTTCATTAATGACACATGCATCATGATATTAGTGTGCACAAAGACATGCAATGCATATATCCATTTATTGCCATAATAACATTCATCCAACCATAATTAAGATATATATATATATATATATATATATATATATATATATATATATATATATTGCATAGTCATAATCATATAGGGCTATTCGTCATCCACAAAAGTATTTATAAGATAAGTTCATGTCCATGGAAGTAAGTTCATAAAAAGCATCAAAAGACACCTATTAACCAAGTCCCAAGACTCTATCAGTGACACAAACCTATGACCAAAATAGAGAAAACATAGTAAACATGAGCCATTATCTGGGATCGTCAATTGGCATATCCAACTGAATCTTGTCTTGTGGGCTTATCGAACAAGTGTTCAAACCCCACAGGTGTTATGCCTTACTCCCTTGTTTATGGTGCTAGAGCCATATTTTACATTGAGGTCGAGATACCTTCCCTACGGGTCTCCTTGCATCACCTGATCAATGATGAAGACTATAGAGTCTCTTGCTTGCATGATTTAAAAATGTTGGATGAAAAAAGATAAACCGCTTTTGATCACCTCAGAGCATATCAACAATGTATGTATAGAAGTTACCATCATTATGTCAGACCCATGCCTTTGAAATTGGTAATCTTGTTCTCAGAGAGAATTCAAAGAATTGGCAGGATAGAGAGAGAAAAAAGGAAAATTTGAAACTAACTGGCTAGGTCCGTATATTATCACTGTTGCATATGGATCAAGAGCATACTAGTTGACTAGTTCAGAGGGTGAACCATTGGATGGTCTAATCAACAACATTCACCTCCGTGGGTTTTACACCTAAACATTTATGAGAATTTCATTAAAAAGGTTTTGAAAAAATACAAAAAAAAAAAAAATTCAGAAAAAGGTCTTGAAAAAATACAAAAAAAAAAGG
>MU228190.1:1421699-1435707 GCA_018584345.1 Thuja plicata | reverse complement strand
TATCATGATAGACATCTTATGATGGCTGAAACAGATCATGATAGATGATATGAATGTTCCTATGGTAAGTGCACATTACCTATGGACATCTTTTGAGTACTTGGTGGACATCATGTGACTTGATATTCTGCAGGTTAATGCTCCTGATATCATGAGATGATATCTTTGTAAACTTTTGAGTACTTGGTGGATATCATGTGACTTGATGTTGGTAAGCCATTACTCTAAGCACTTGGTGAATATCATGTGACTTGATATTCTGCAGGCCAATGCTCCTGATATCATGAGATGATATCTTTGTAAACTTTTGAGTACTTGGTGGACATCATGTGACTTGATGTTGATAGGCCATTACTCTGAGCACTTGGTGAATATCATGTGATTTGATATTTTGCAGGCCAATCCTCCTGATATCATGAGATGATATCTTTGTAAACTTTTGAGTACTTGGTGGACATCATGTGACTTGATGTTGGTAGGCCATTCCTCTTAGTATTTGGAGAATATCATGCAACTTGATATTCTGTGACAAATACTCCCAATATCATGAGATGATATCTTTATAAACTTTTGAGTACTTGGTGGACATCATGTGACTTGATGTTGGTAGGCCATTACTCTAAGCACTTGGTGAATATCATGTGACTTGATATTCTACAGGCCAACTCTCCCGATATCATGAGATGATATCTTTGTAAACTTTTGAGTACTTGGTGGACATCATGTGACTTGATGTTGGTAGGCCATTACTCTGAGTATTTGGAGAATACCATGCGACTTGATATTTTGTGACAAATACTCCCAATATCATGAGATGATATCTTTGTAAACTTTTGAGTACTTGGTGGACATCATGTGACTTGATGTTGGTAGGCCATTACTCTGAGTATTTGGAGAATATCATGCGACTTGATATTCTGTGACAAATACTCCCAATATCATGAGATGATATTTATAAATACTTTTGAGTTATGGTGAATATCATGAGACTGATATTCTTGGTCAGACCATATCTCTGATATCATATTAAGGTGATATCTAAAATATTTTTTGACTTATGGTGAATATCATGAGACTTGACATTCTTGGTCAAACCATATCTCTTGATATCACGATGAGGTGATATCTTCTCTCTTAAAAGTAATGGATCTTTTGTGAATTGTATTTTGATGAATTTTATCTTCCCTAACTAAGAGGGAGGGTTGATGTTTTGTGTAGCTATGATAAGGGTCATAAGTGTTGACACGGGAGACCACTACACATTTTGTTTGATCATCCTCCCTAGCTAAGAGGGGGTGTTAATGTTTGTAGCTTCAGTCGTATGATCATTAGGATACATATAATATATGTTGATTAATAATAATATAATATATATGTTATATTATTATTAATCATAAGAAATTTAATATTTAATATTAAATTATTATATTATTATTCTTAATTAATAATTGATTGATGAAACATTATAAAATTGATTAAATTATAATTAATGGGAAGAGGCATGTCCTTTCTTATAAATAATAATGAATAGACATGTCCCATGAAGGGACATGTGTCTCCTATCCTCATTCCCAATATAAATGAAAGAGTGCTATTACATTTGTAGCTATCCTAAAATTTAACAATTACAAAGTCCAACGTCATGAGCAAAGAGAACCTTGGTGACAATGGGTTCAAACCTTGGTTGATTTACCGACGAAGCATAGAACAAAGAAGGAAATGAGCTATCTGAAGGCGGAAAATAAGAGAGGTTTTGAAATTGATTGCAAAGTCTCAAAGGGTTCTTAAAAGCTAAATAATTTGTGACTCTTCCTTAAGTTATATTTTCAAAAAAAGAAACTTAAGGTGAAATTTAAAAGGAAAACCTTGCTATTAATGAGGGTGCCATTAATGATGTGTCAAAAGAGTACAAGAGCTGAAATTAATACACTTGAAGATATGTTGTCCTAAGGCATAATTGTTATTCACGAAACATTCAAAAGAAGAAAAAAAGAGCAGGATCGGTGAGAAGGGCTTTCATAACTACCAGACTCCATAGAAATTCGGCAAGCATATCACTATAGCCAAGTATGTGATCAAAGGTCATCCTCAATAGCATTATACTTTGAATTTTTTAAAGAAATTTTCAAATTCAATTACTCAAAATTGCTACTTACTAGTTGAAACCCTATTAGAATTTGCTTAAATTTGGTAATTCCCTTAAGAGAATTCACACTTTAGCCAAGGTGAAGTTTAACTAAGGGGTATGAGCACTTATCTAGCCTCTTCAGTTCAATGCCTAACATAGGTGATACAAGGTTAGGGCATGTCAATTTGGATGATTTTTG
This sequence comes from Thuja plicata, assembly GCA_018584345.1. Classification (NCBI taxonomy): domain Eukaryota; kingdom Viridiplantae; phylum Streptophyta; class Pinopsida; order Cupressales; family Cupressaceae; genus Thuja; species Thuja plicata. The sequence goes on along the minus strand of MU228190.1, from coordinate 1,433,380 downwards.
GAGAAGAGTAAACATCCCAAATAAACACCCTATCACTCAACGCATAATTAAGAGCAAATATTACAAGTTGTCGCATTCCCAGTTGAAAACCTGTTTCAATATCAATCATTTTTCATTCCAAGCATTAATGATTCAATTTGTGAGTTAAACATTAACCTTGAATTTATATGGTTATCAGTATAGTTTGCATTTATTGTTAATCCTCTTTTATGAGAATTCACATTTGCTACATACTGACGAGCAAGTGTTTGCACCTTTTTGCTTTCTGGTAAAAAGCATACAATATTTATTTGTCATAAAAAGTTAATAATTCAAAATAGTTAATTGTGTAAGAGTTGTGCCATAAAAAAATTCAGGAGATCAATTCCATAATCTACCCAACTATTGTTACTCATTTGTCTTCCATTTTTTGGCGTAAGGAGTCAATTTCTAAGTTATTATAGAAAGACAAATTTGTTAATAAGCACCTCCCAACATTTCATAATTTTCTCCTCCATTGAATTGGGGATCTCTGATTGGCCTCCTAACTTAGCTAGGATTTTCCATATGCATGTTGATATGGTTGATTTCCACAAAGAACCACCTGGTAATGCGTTGTTGGTAGTTGACATCATCATGCACGAAGTTTAACACCTTGAGTTTCTTGGCGTTAGTAGCATTAGACACTCTAAGGGTGAAATCTAGGGGAATTCTTGGAGTAGGATCCGGAATGGTAGGAAAAGGAGTGCCTACCCTAGATTCTTTCATAGATATGTAACTCCTCATTCTAATAGGGTTCTAAACAAGGCTACCAAAAAATTATTTCCCTTTCCTCCTATTACGGAACTTTTTTTCATTTTGGAACTCTAAACCTTTCCCAATCTTGGCATTGCTTTCATTTCTATCTTTCAGGTCATCTATGGGGAACCCTTCATCCTTTGGCCACAATGTTGTAGCTAGACCTTTATCTTTCTTATAACCAAACAATAACATGACCTTCCCGTTTCTCATTTTAGTAGGAGCAAGGGAATGATTTCCATAGAACCCCTGAATCCTCCACATTGGACCAATCCTCGATAGATTCCGCACTCGATCAAATTCAAAGTCTTCAGAGGGTTCATCATCCCTAGACCTTTCAGTTCTCCTCGAAGTACACTTGCTAGGAGTCAAACACCTCAGATGGTTAACAATCAAGAAAATGAACTCCTCATGGAGGATAGCCACATTAGGATTCTTCCTATGCTCTCAAATAGAAAATTCAAGGGAAGAAACAATGTAAAAGAGAAAAAAACAATAAATTTGTTGCTGAAGTGGTTTAATAAGGTAAAATAATATCCGTACAAGTTCTTGAAGCATCCTTCCAAAGTAACATACCTTATCATCAAGTCTCCAGTCACCACCCAGAATGATTTAAGTGGGGTCTTCTCATAACCTGAATGTAGCATGAGAAGCTTCTTCCTTTCATTCCCCTTGAAAAAGATTTGCATAGCTTCTTGACCAGCCTTTCTATACTTACATATTTTCCTACCCTACATAGGAGGCCCCAACACCTAGGTAATCAGCTCCTCATTATCAGTCAACTACCAACCAAATGTAGAAATGGTTATATTTTTCCAAGTGATAGCCATGATCTTGATGGCTTCCAGGTCATACACATGAAGGTTTTCCATGCACTGGATCCAAATGTTAGGTTTACACTAGATAGCCGCACGGTTGGCTAGCTCTATGCGGTTTCTATCACCACATATCCTTTCTTAATTATTCCCAAACTCCTTACTATGGACACCAACCATGATTGAGTTACTATTAGAAAAGGTACTTCTAAACAACTTCCTCCTATCAACAATGTCTATTTCCAGATACTTGCGGCACTAAAAGGATAAAAATTGCACAAAACATATGATTTTACTGCTCATCATTGTAGGGAAGCTTTCCATATGAATGATTAAGGCATGAGATATCATTGGAAATAGCAACTTCTCCACTCGGAATTATGATCATCCCAATACATTGACCTGTCACATGTCATTCCTAAGTTGGCAAAGATGCAGCCACCTTCTGTCCTTCACGCAACATGTGAAATAACAACCTCTACGGTGTAAATGAGCAGCTCAGCAGAGTGAACAATAAGGGGTTCAGTCATCCAATTGGAATAATTGTTGCCATTTTAGGTATTTAATAATATTAAGAGCATTACCTTTCACACATTATTTACTGAATCCTCTATTGTGTGTCAATTTGATGCAATGATACGCTGCGGCAGCCACCACAAAATGATTAGATTGAGTACCCAAGGGGATCACCACTCCCACTATGAACCCACCTTTTTCATTTCTAAGAAAATTTGTTTCTTTGAATTAGTTAGTTACAGTATTGTTTGTTAATTTTATGTCTTTCTGCAAATAGCAGGTTTATGATTAGTCACATCACCCAAACATAATCTTTGCTATCGACTAGATGGTCACATAAGTCTCTAAAATATAAAAAAGTTGGCAGGAAATCAGCCAGTGGTATAAAATTTCGTAAATATATTTTTCAATATTATGTCTAATAGTTTATTCATTATTGCTATCATGGGAAGAGACAATAGATCACAAGAAATTGACAAGTGCTATGATTGTTAAAGGATCTCCAAAAAGGAATAGGTGATCTCTAGGGGACAGTCTGAACAGTGGAAAGATGCTTCAGTGTTATTTAGCATGCCCCAATTACCAAAAGGAATCTTGGGTAAAATATTTAGAAATTATGAAATGTTTGACAAAGACCCTTACAAGAGTAAACATATCAGGACAAATGTGTCTCATACCTGCACGATCCTTCGCTGCCGAGCTTCTCGATTTTGTGCATTGTATTCAATTATAGATGGATGGGCTATCAGCTTATGAGGATGACCAAGGAACTTATCATCATGATAACAACTATGGCATATGTCGAAATCAACACAAGTGTCACAACGCCAACCCTGTCCTGTTTCAATGTCTCTTTCACATACGTTACATGTACTTGCAAAAGCAGGTGCTGCTGGATTGTGTAGATGATAAAGAATCATCATAGAAGAATGTTCAGCCCTGCGGAGTGTATCATACTGGTAATGATTTCCTTGACAGAGGCTCAGGAAAGCCTGGCGAGTGTCAAAGAATTCACTTTCCATAATCTCGTCTTTATCCTCAGTGTCTGTTGGAATATCTGTGACATCATTCTTCAGAAATTTGTTAAATACTGAGTTAGTGATACTGCTATATTTTTGCAGATTACAATAAGAAAGAATCAACAGAAAAAATATCAAGAAAAATCAAACAAACTTGATAGGTTAACAGGATAGTAATTAGTCTACAGATTGAATTAGTAAACAGAACTACAAACAGTGTAAAGAGGGTTTTCTAACCACCGATACGTACAGGAACAAGAACATGCTTTTCCTTACTATTTGTGGGATGCCTATCCCATCCATCAAGCTTTTCCTCTGTCTCATAGCATCTAGAAAACACCAGAGTTCTATTGTTAAAGCTACACTGCAGCAACGAATCAGCATATTTCTACATGCACTATAAAATAAGATGTTTCTAGATACCAAGCCAGCTTAAGAATAATTTCGTCTCAATTAAAGCCCAGATATAAGAGCTCTCTAGAAATTGGATTATGTCTAAGGCAATCACAACATTACAATAATTACCTTGCACTTGAGATAAATATTGCAATTATTTTCCTATAATCCATGCCATTGACACTACCTAAGTTGTTTCAAGTTCAACACATGACTCCATGACATTTTTTTGGAATGTATAATTTCCACTATTACACAAACATTATTTTAATTGTGATCGCTTCTTGCAGAACATAGTTTCATTCAGTTCTTATGTCATAATTTTTTCTTAGCATTCCAAAACATGAAGACCAAGCAATAGTTGTTTCTACAAAGCAAACCAAGAAGCGCAGAAAATACATACAACTATAGCTAATATGATGGTAAACTATAGCTAATATGATGGTAAATGATGTTATGCATCTTTCTAAACCATTTTTTTCCCTATCACATTCTTCTAAATTTTGTATATGCAGAAAACACCATATCCAAAACGTGTATCAACCCAAGAAGAATATTCATATATTTGTCATTACATAATTCTATTTGAGATCAAATGTGAATGCTAGGGATTTGACAAACAAAACTCTTGAACCTTAAATTTATCTTCTCAAGAAAAAGAAAAAAATGAAAAAAGTATGCCATCATTCTCATTGGCTTTCAGAAATTTCCCCACATCAAATATATTTCTAAACATCACAAAATTAATTAGGCTTAGGGCATGGTCACTAAATGGGTCATTCATGCAATCAAACATGAAGTTCAAAGTTTTGAAGCAATATATTCACATATTCTATTCATTTTCTCCAAATCCATTCATTGCATGGAATTCACGTGTTTAAATGACTATTTTCATCAGGTTATACTTTAAGAATTAGCCCCAAGAAAATCCTATAGAAATCTTGATGAATCCCCTACGTAGAGGAATAATCACCTCGGAGATATTTTTTCAAAATAGACCTGAAGTTGTAGAGTGAATGGCTATATATTGTGTAAGGCATATAGCTACTGAGTTTTGAGTGGAGTTGTGGAGCATAGCAAAAAGCGATAGTGCATTGTGTACAGCTTGTAACTATGATCAAATAGCATAATTCTTAAAGTTTAAATATTTTGAGTAAAAACTGAAATTGGAAAGGTAGATAATGAAAAACATTCTAATATCATAACAATTGAAATTCCAAGGACTACATTAATGGAGGACCGCAGACACTAAAGAGTTTCCCTAAGGCCTTCCAATCAACGAATACTCCAAGTAACTATGATGTATATGTAAAGGTAAACTATTTCATTCGTAGATCACTCTCTCAACACATTTTGTCTTAGTCTCTCAAGACTTGCAAGTCACCATCTTGCATTAGTGATCAACTAGGTAATAGCATAGTAATAGAAGAAAAATCCTAAGAGTAATAAAGTTTATCGCAAAACCTAAGCATAGAAGGTAAGTGAATTTTTGTTTGAAATTCTTTATACAAGTTGAAGTTGACCATGTTATTTTATTATCGTGCAAAATGTATAAACTTAGACAATTCAGTTTTATCTCATTCTCATTTTTTATTTTTTCTGAACTATTTAGTAATATTTTGAGCTGTCATCAGGAAAGGCAATATGGACAGATGTCTCCAGGTTACCTATCAATTTGAATCAAAAGGAATTGTTGAGGCAAATCATGAAGGAGAGAGTTGTGTTCTTTAACCAAATTAGTGATAGTATTGTTTGGGCCCCATCCAAATCAGGTAACTATTCAGTGAAAATGGGATATGAAGCGATTCACAAAAAAGATTCTCAGGATGTTTCTAAGAGAGCCTTTCGATTTTGCTGGAGCAGTATGATCCCCCCAAAAGCCGGGAGTTTCACTTGGCTGGTTCTCAAAAATCTGGTTCTGACTAGTGATAGACTAGTGAAGTTGCATATTACTGATCAATTCGATTGCGTCTTATGTCGATCTGCCATTGAGGATGCTAATCATCTCTTCCTCCAACGCTTATTTGCACAACAATGTTGGCAATTTATCCTTTCAAAACTGGAACTTGCAATGCCTTTACCAAATACAGTATGGGATCTCTGTCAAGACTGGCCGCTTCTCTACAAGGATTCATTTTTTGCAAGGATTTGGCAGATTGCTCCCACAGTAATCATAAGGTCATTATGGTGGAAAAGGAATAAGCGCATTTTTAGGAAGGAATTCAATACCATACAGAATGTTCAAACTAAGATTGAACAGTCAATCTCAGAGGCAGTAATGGCTTATATTCAAAAAAGTAAATCTTGTACATCCATCTTCTCTTCTTGGGACAAACAGGTATTGAAAACTTGGCCCCTCATTTCTCTGTAGTTCAATGGCTCCTTCATGAGCACTCCTAAAGATAACATTGATAGAAATCAGATTATATGGCGAGCTCCTCTACTTCAATATCTAAAACTCAATTTTGATGGTGCCTCGCGAGGCAACCCAGGTATCTCTGGGTCAGGGGTGTGCATCAGGGACTCTGTGGGTAAGCTTATTGTTGCTAAAGCAATTCCTTTAAACCAAGGAACAAATAACATAGCTAAGGCTCAAGCTTTGCTACACGGATTGGTATTGGCAAAGACTTTATGTATTTCAGATATTCATGTAGATGGTGATTCCTTGATAGTAATTGAAGCCACCAAAAAGAGTGTGCCAGAATTAGAGGATAAAGTATGTCATGCATCAAGCTTGGATGTTGCTTGACAAATTTGTTGGATTTTCAATTTCCCACACATACAGAGAGGGAAATATGTTGGCTGACCAGTTAGCTAACTTGGCATGTGACTGTGGTGAAGTCTGTTTTGATGATGACATGGACAAACTAAATGCCTACCCAACGATTGTAGTGGTTCTTCGAAATGACATGGTTGGGAAGGGCACGAGGAGGTAAAGAATGATGGCTGCTAGTACAGGTTTATTAAGTTGGGCAATGTACTTTGACATACATTTGATGGCACAATTTGTATGAAAGCTTGGCTTCGGACACTAAATATTTAGGGCATTTAGTGGTGATATGATTGATGTTCATAGGTGAGTTATGCTAATGCAACTTCTTGTTCTTTCCATTTGCACCAACGAGATTTGCATGTGTGCTATGAACTTGGGGTATAATTCGGTTTCAGTTCACTTACGGCTGCAAGTACACTTTATTTAATTTGGGCAAAATATTTGCATCTTGTCCTGCCGAATTTAGCAAGATAGCTTGTCTACAAACAATCTACGTATTTAGTGCAAGATGTGGTGAAATGACCATGGTTTAGGGGTGAGCTGTGATGATGTTCCTCATTATCCATGCTAAATGCGCCAAGGAGATTCACATGTACATGCCAAGGATATGGGAAGGAATTGAGTCCTAATTTAATCTTTTGTATGTGTGGGTGGCAAAAGGCTGGAGGTATAGCATCACTTCAAAGGACGAATGTGTGTTGATGCAGGTTTTCATAATATGTCCGACTCTTCGAAGAGTGGGTACTTAAACGCAGTTAATTTTATTTCAAATTCCATAACTCCCCTGCTCTAGGATATATATCAACAGCTCATTGCAGATTTAAAGACAAGTCTAAGTTAAAAGAGTCCATAAATCTGTTGCCATGTTTCACACAGTTTCAACCATGGAGGAAGGAGATATTCGCAAGTGTTCTGGACGCTGTTGGTTCCACATGGATTATATGTCGTGGAATTATCGGATCAAACTTGTTGTTGAAGATTGGGAACGCCTGTTAACTGGACATGTCACGCATGAAATTCTTGGTCACTTCTTTCAAGAAAAAACGTCCGCAACGATGCCGAGTTGTTCGTAGGATCATTGGTGAGGTCTTAATGCCAACCTCCACGAGGATTGTGTTCCCGTCTCAGTTGGTCTCTGTCTTTTTGTCCAATGCAATGGACTTGTTGCAATCCCACTCCTTGTTGGAGATAGTTGTAGATAAAGTGGTGATGCCGCTAAAGCTGCCGGATAATAAGCTTCTCCGTGTTGTTCAGAATTATGACTTCTGGGAGGGAAATGCACCTGTTGGTGGCTTGCAATGATTTTTCTATTGTGATGGCAGTATTCATCTCTATTTCAGTCTGATATTATATGCTTTTCAAAATAATCTGAGGCACAAATAGAAATCAGTTTGCATGCAAATTGCTTGTTCAAATTCTTGTGGTACATTTAGAAAAAAATGGAGAAAATATCTATAGGGGATAATACAGTGGTATCAGAGATGGCTTTTCTGCCAGCCTGTGAGGTTTCATGAGAAACAAAAATTAAGGTATTTGCAGCTCTAGAGTTTTTTATCTAATATTTGGAAAGAAAGATTATTTATTTCAAAATAGTCTTTTGGTGCACGTCTGTACTCTGTTTCAAATATTAATGTTGGCGGTGATGGAAGTTCAAGCAAATAATCGGATTAGATATTATTCTAATTTCTCTTTCACTATTAGTTGTTAATATTATGCTATTTAATCAATTGGCTGAAGATGAGACATATATGTTAGATTTAGGAACCAAAAATAAATATAGCAACAATTGAAATCACAAATGCAAAACAATCAGATCACACAAAGCATTTATCCTAGGAAAAACCCTCCTCACTGAGGAAAACAACCCAGCCCACTGAAAGGTAGATCCTTTATTCAAGTTCCTCAAAACAAAATTACAAAATCTCTGCTCCTTTCAAAGTCTTCAAAAACTCGATGATCACACATTGATCAGAGTTTATACTAAGACAAAGTATCACTATGAACAACACACGATATATTAATTACTAAAGTCTCATAATGTAACTTTTACGCATACACAAGAGAGATACATAGAACAGTATTACTGCTGGTACATCGACCTGAGACAATAAACATGATACAATAATAATCTATCTTCAAAATTCCCTTGTATTCATATACATCTCTGTAAGGAAGACAAATCCACAGAATGACTCACATCTTCCGATTATCATAGATACACAAAAAGAATAGACTAGCACCATCTATGCAAGAGAACTGATGAACATGCGAACGGTAACCACAAAATTGAATAACCGCATACAATACTGTCATTATGAATACGAACAGCCTCCAGCAATTAAGACGTGACACTTTCATAACCAGCGCCAAAGAATAGAAGAGACGACATGAATAGCAAAACCGTTGACTAGTTAATATACCAAAAACAATTGTGAATCCAGAATGGAAGACAGAAAAGACAATATGCCAGCGAAGACGAAGCCAAATCAGCATCCACGAGGAGTCCAGCAGAGATGATAGGCAAATCAGCATGAGTGAAGAGACAAGTAGCTGAATACAAACAATATAATAGAGAGGAGAAACTCGATGCCAATAGGAGAATAAGACTTTGACGATTGAAGACATATACGCAACCCTTCAATAGAAATGAAAGAGAAGCACTCAAATCTCTAGACGAATATGAAACCCTTCATAAGACCAAACTGAGAACAGGAGCAGACAATAGGAACTTCACACAACAGCATCAAAAGGAACTAACAAATTCAGAGACGATCAGCACAGGTATGTCTGTCTCGCAGCTACCTCAGATTTCAACACTCCCTCTTAGCAAGAGAGAGATCTTCAGAATGCCATCTCATGGCAAGTGCACATAGCTGCAACCAAAAAGAATGTCAACAAAAAATGTCATCATAGATTTTTCTCAATAAAACATTGTTATCTCAGCATAACAATATTCACCATAGCTAGTCCTAGAGGGTGAATCAGAAAAACAGAAAATTAAGTCATGGAGTCACACACATGACTTCCACCATGGCTACTCCCAGAGTGTGGATCCACCATAGCTACTCCCATATGGTGGAACAAGGGGTTTCACCTCGAACTTCTCTCGCAGAGAAGAACTCATTAACAAGGGACTGCACTTCGGACTTCCCTCATGGAGAAGAACTCATTAACAAGGGATTGCACCTCGAACTTCTCTCACAGACAAGAACTCATTAACAAGGGATTGCACCTCGAACTTCTCTCTCACTGAGAGAAGAACTCATTAACCATATGAAATGAGTCACTGAAGGTGAGACTCTCTCTCAGCAAGAGCATCATTCTCCACGATACCAAGCTTCTCACAGAAATAACAAAACTTCTCTCAGAAGTGGCTTGGTGAGAATGTCTGTAGTCTTCTCTTCTGTAGAAAAGTACTTGAACTCAACTACTTTCCGTTGAACCATATCTCTCAAGTAATGATATTTAATTTCCACATGTCTGGTTCTATCATGAAAAACTAGATTAACTAAAAGCTTCACACAGCTTTGGTTATCACACATAATCACTAAAGGTTCCAAAGGCTGCCCAAACAGCCTGCAAGCAATTTCCGAAGCCACACAGATTCTCTTACAGCCACACAAGCTGCAACATATTCTGCTTCAGCTGTACTCTGAGCAACACAAGATTGTTTCCTATTGCACCACGAAATCATGGTTGAACGTAGGCTAAAACAACATCCTGAAGTACTCTTCCTGTCAAGTACAAACCCTACTCAATCTGAATCAGAGAACCCCTGCAAGTTCAACTCTACACATGAAGAATATTTTAAGCCATATCCCACTGTACCACAAACATATCTCAATATGTGTTTGCCAGCCACAAGGTGAATTTGCCTTGGTTCACACATGAACTAGCTCAAAATATTAACTGCATAACATATATCAGGCCTTGTGTTAACCAAGTACATTAAAGAGCCAATAAACTACCTGTACATAGTAGGATCCACTAAATCTGAAGAAATTGCATACTCATGCAATTTTTTCAAATGTGCTTCCATAGGAGTCACCATAGATTTACACACTACCATGCCAAATCTCTTCAAAACATCAATTGCATATTTTTCTTGACTCAATATGATTTTATTTGGTCTTTGACATACCTCAAGCCCAAGAAAATAATGCAACAAACCAAGATCTTTCATTTCAAATTCAAAAGCTAACTCCTTACATTTGACAATGAGATCATCATTACCAGTGAGAAATAGATCATCAACATACAACACTAACATAAGCACATTATCATCACATACCTTGAAGTATAAATTTGGATCTGCGTCATTCTTTAGGAAGCCCAAGCTCAATAGGTAATGATCAATCCTCTCATACCAAGCACAACGGGCTTGTTTAAGACAATACAAAGCCTTTTTCAGCCTGCACACATGTGAATCTTTGTCATGAATTACAAAGCCCTTTGGTTGTTCAATGTAAAATTCCTCTTCAATTATACCATTTAAGAATGTTGTTTTCACATCCATTTGATGAAGCTTCCAACCCTTAACTGTTGCAATAGCTATGATGGTTCTGAAGGAAGTGCAGTGAGCCACAGGGGCAAAAGTCTCTCCATAGTCTATGCCTTCCTTTTGTGAAAAACCTCTAGCTATAAATCTAGCCTTGTATTTTTCTACACTCCCATCAGCTGCATGTTTGATTTTAAACAGCCACTTAGAACAAACAACAGATTTATTTTTAGGCCTAGTGACAACGTCCCACACATCATTTTTTATGATGGATTGATACTCCTCCAACATGGCATCCTTCCACACTTGCTGATTTGAAACCTCTTCAACACTGGAAGGCTCGGATGCTATAATGTGACTCATCAAAGCTACATAACCACCAAACTTATGAGGTCGTTTACTCTCTCTAAAAGTACCACGAGGAGCTGCATATTTTTCAGCCTCTTCCATAGTGTGCCTGGCCCACAAAGGTCTTTTCTTATTAGCTGAACTGTTACTGGGACCTGCTAAAGTATCTATAGAATCAAATGGATCAGTAGGGTCTTCTAAATCTGTAGTCTCCCTCTGAATCTTTGAAGGTGGATCCGGATCAGCCATATCTATGTCTTGAGGATGCTCAAGGTCTTCTCTATCAGATTCCATGATAGACTCTTTGGATTTCTTGCAAGCTACATCTTCATCAAAAGAAACATCGGATGCGGGATGCGGATGCGCGGATGCGTGAATTTTTTTTTGGGGGGATGCGGATGCGTTTGGATGCGTGTATATATATATATATAACCATTGTGTAAATATTATATTTAATGAATTCTCATACATTTGAAATATATTGTAACATTAATAAAATGTATATTATAATATATATAAAATAATTAAATATAAATATA
>MU228190.1:1391796-1403287 GCA_018584345.1 Thuja plicata | reverse complement strand
ATGGGGGTTTGGGGGCAAAGCCCCCAAGACGGGGTCAAGGGGCAGTGCCCCTTGCGGGGTCTAGGGTTATTTTTCAGCTCCATAAGACATCAAATCATAAATGTATGTAAGATGAAAGACACAAAAAAAAGATTAAAAAAAACAAGTGTTTTTTAAATTTTTTTGACTTGACAGCCGATTCATGCCGATTTACACATGGTGATTCAGGCAAATTTTGGATGAATTGGCGATTCAGGTGATTCATGACAAAAAACTGCCGATCTGATTCACCGGCTCCCGAAAAATCGGGGAGGGTGAATCGAATCGCGATTCACGCGCGATTCTCGTTACTCTGATTGAAGCAGATCCACTAGTTGCTCCCTCTGACATAGAAGCATACCCTTCTCACATGGTCACAATCATGGAATGACAGGCGAATTAGCCTGCTCCACTAGTGTTGCTGAAAGTTTAGGACTTTCCTTCTTGACCTTATCCTAGATCACTTTATTCTGAATAGGTTTGCAGTCAAGAATACTCATCAAAGGATAGTTATTTCTTTTTGCATGCTCAATTATTCCAAAACTGAGCATCCTCTCTCGATTCCTTCTACAACAACTCTTCAGTTTGGATGAGCGATTCTACAGTGGGATGCATTAGAGCTGAATCTACAATAATAGGTCTCCTCATCATAGACACATGATTATTTGTTCAGTGATCACAACATTGTTCGCAAAAGAAGTTTCGTGTATACAAATGTACTTGTCTGATTCCATAGTAACATGAGTGAATGTAATAAACTGTGGATTTATCCCCAGGCTTGGCTACATCAAAGCCTCCCACACTATTGGTAACTCTCAGATAAACCAAAATCTTGCGCAACTCCAGATTCAGCTTCCGCACATGACAATGGCAGCCGAGAGATTAATTACAAACTCCACACTCATATCGATTTCAACAGGTGTTCTCATTATAATATGGATTCCACATAATGAATAAAAGTTTGCCTTAGCCGTCTCTTAGCTTCTTCAATTTCTGAAATACCCAATAGGAACTCTGCTGGCAGGAAAATATGAAGGCTATTTGAAAGCCCAACTTTATTCCACACTTTTGGATTACTCCCAAGAACACACCAAACCATCTCAACAACCCGCAACTATGCAATCCTTCCTGGTACAATGCAAAAATATAAATAGGCCTGAAGATTACACATTCCGACATTTTATTTTTAGCGATACCCATTCCTGTGCCATCAAAAGAACAGAGCATTCCATGCTTGTTGCATACAAATAACACATGGGATTAGCTTGAAAGCTTTCTGAGGAGTGTTCTCCTTTAGATAATTTTGCTGATGCTCAAGGAACAGGTCCGATTCCGGAAATGGATTTGCACTGCAAATATGTATTGTCTCTTTATGTCACCAAATAATCTTTACATCAAAATATTAAAGCTTGCCCACATAAGCCCGTCAGCGATCTCTGCCTGTGTGTTGTCCTTGACATCTGCGGAGGAGAATACTCAATCCAATCAAAGATAACTCTCAAGTAATCTTTGCGTGAATTTGGAAAGAAGCTGAAAACTTGTTGCCGATAAAGTCGAGCAAAACTTATGGGATTTTCGTCCAACCAAAGGCTTTCTAAGGAATCATTAGTGGATTGAACTGCGAATTCATCTGTTGAATCATTAGTGGATTGTTCAACCACTATTCCAATGTTCCCAATATATCTCAAAATGCCTTTGTGACCATACATCGTTCACGTGATATGGTAATATTTGATAAATAGCGTATTCATCTCTTATGGGTATTGCTTGCATTAGATACCCTGTTTGAATCCTTCCTTTGTCATAATGTTGAATCTTGACAATAGAATCAGATAAGATTGTGGTGAAGACAGGATCACACTCCCGTAGTATCACTCTGATGCGATGCTTATTTTGCCACAATTCTTCCATCTACATGGATTGCAGCCTAGCTTTGTGATAATGATTCATTGTTAATGAAATAATAGTTCCATAATTATTGTTAGCAAAAATTGACAACTATTGATGTTTGCCACTGATTGTAATTCTCGTGAATCACTTAACAATATGTATATTGGTTGTTCTGCAATTGCGTCTAATGATAGTTCAATGTAAGCAAGTTCAAATCGTTTCAATGTTGACTGATGATGATGGCCCATCAAAAACTCCATTCCCAATGATGTCGTTAGTCTATTCAATGTTTTCGATGAAGGTCTGATTTATCCAGTGATGGAATGCCATTTCTCTATTCGCTATATGGAATTAATCCAATGCCAGAGTTATTTTCTAGGTCTTCCTAATACTCAGCGCCTAGGTTTCCGACTCTGTGTGGACGATTAGGATCTCTATAGGGATGTGGCATAACAGAGACCACTTTGAGAGACGACAAGAGCAACAGCACACGGCGAAGCTGCTCCAGCGCTCTGTGATCCCTCAAATCTGCAATGACGCGCACAGTTAATCGACGGGCACTCCCGTCTGCAGCCTCTCGAGCTCTTGCAGCGCCTCAACTTCAATGCCACACTCCCATCCAGCAATGAACTAGCATTCTTCTTCACGAATTTTACCAGCAACTCCACATACCGACCGTTTGTCACGATCGCCATTACTCCTCATCTATGCCTACCAAAATTCAAACACATATTTCTTGTTCGAATTCCAATTCCATATATATTGTGAAATATTTCAGAAATCTCACAGGCCTGGGAGGAGGGCTTGCTCTGATACCATGTTAAGTTTTTAAGATCGCTGCAAATGTAATAGCACTCTCTAATATATTCTGTGTGTTTCAAATGCAGCAATCTTTCTTGCATTTATATTGAGGATGAGGCTAGGAGAGACATGTCCCTTCACGGGACGTGTCTATTCATTATAATATTATAATGTTTCATTAATCAATCATATATTAGAATAATATAAGTTTGCATAATTAATAATATATATAATATAACATATATATATATACAAACACAATATAAATTATTATTAATCAATATCTAAGTATTGTATGTATTCTAAATGATCATACGACTGAAGCTACAGACATTACCATCTTCTGCTCCAAAAATCTGTATCTCACAATAATTTCTATGGTAATGCTGATTTGCTTCCTCTTATCAGCAACAAGTTATATAGTTATACAGTCATTCACAAGCAGAGATGAAAATGGAATCTGCTACTTGCAAGGAGGTAATTTCTAACTTCTTGTCATGTCCCAGAATGTTCTAAATCTGCAACTTCTTTGCTCTGATAATTTTTCACCCAAACCTGATAAGAAATGTTCCAACACCCTCATGTAGCACAAGCCAGATATCTTGTTTACAACAAGTCTAATCAGAATATATAAATTTGGCACGAGTCTTCACAATTTGTAGTTTTCAACCAAAGAAACTTTAAGGTATCTAGAGTATCGAATGACTGCATATAAGGACAATATCTAGAGTATCAGAAATTTTATGATTATAGCAAACTCTGAGCTCAAACCCACGCAGTCTTGCTGTCCAGCCTCACCAGTGTCATAACCAATTCACCTTAATTTTGTCCCCAGTCATTAAACAACAATTGGTCTGCTCTCTCGTTTTCTCACTCTGCAAATTGGATTCAGTCTCAAACAAATCGATCACAATCATTCTGCAAATTGTGACTGTTTTGTTACACACCCAACTGTTAAGCAACAATTGCTTTGTTAATGAGAACAACCGTCCCTGCTGAAGTAAGAAGGGTAGATGAAACCCCTAGCCGTGAAAGAGCTCACCTAGTTCACGAAGCTAACTGGAAATCTGAAAGTATGCACTGCCAATGAGATCTGAAGACTTCAATCAGAGTTTTCACCACGATGAATACCCAAAAAATGGCAACAGAAACATTAATAGAACCATCACAGAAATACTACAAGCTACAGCTTGTGACAAGTGAAGGACCAGTCAAGTGGAGTTAATTTTGGTGATGATATAATCTTTCAATTTCCTGTCGACAATTCACTGTTCAGAGTTCTTTTATAATACTCAAATATAACCTGCACTACTTTATTAATACAAGTGCCCAGTCCGATGGTTCAAAAGCTTCTAGTGAATCTCTGCACGAAACAGCACCTAGCAATGCTTATTCACGGGAATATGGAATCAACTTCTTTCCCAGATTGTGAAAGTCAAAAAAAGGAACTGCCTTACTAGTCTCCACGATAGTTTGATAATACAAAAAATACCGGAAGATGAAACGATGCCTTTATGAAAATTTTGCACCCATAGTTTCAAGGTCACATGATCATCACATGAGAAGGAAGAAAATCATGTCCTATCTCAAAGTTACATAATATTATCTATATTCTGTCTTGAACCCAAACACTCCAATCTGTGCTTCACCGCAAATATCAAAGCCATCCCTCAAGAGTTTTAAAGCATGCACGGTAGGCTGGACAACTGCAAACCTCTCTAAATCACCGAATCAAAATGATCTTTCTCATCTCTTGTGGGATGGTAAAACAAAAGTCGGCTAGCATGTAAGTGGTAGCCACAATCTCCAGGCAGAGCATTCAGAGGCTTTTCATATCCCCTAAAACACAATGTTTTTCAGCTGGTAATCACGCTAAGCATGGACGTCCAACACAGTGGAATGCACTTCCCGAGGGTTGCCTTATAGCTGGAACCAGGTGATACATGCGCGTGTAAGACTGCAGTCACCACTATTGGCAATGTCTCCAAATCCAATCCCGACCGGCGATGTCTATTCTCCTTTCTCTCGTCACCCCCAGTCTCTTTCCCTACTCCTGTCACCTCCAATCACGCCCGTGATGGTATCGGTGCTTCAATGAGTCTCATGTAGCACCTGCCTAACACGGGCCCTTTGTTAGCCATTCTATTAACAATCAGCACGGCCACCAATCAACTCTATGATTCCCCCCCATACAGCGGCTACTCCAGTCATCACATACCGCCACACTACCACAAACACAACCCGAGCAATGGTTATAGTGCCACCTGATATGTATGCATGTGGTGGATGCCACAAAACAACCCGTAACTATCGAGAGATATGCGCCCAGTAAGAAAACGTTGTCACACCCTTAATACTAAGGCCCGTCAATCCACATGGGATGCCACAGTCTTCCTTCCCACACGTTGCCATTGAGAAACGTGTAGCTTCGATGCCCAGCACCAGAATGTTTTCACAGCCAAAGACACGACCCCTTTGCAATATAAAACCGTAGCTATAATCAACGCGTGAGAGATTTCGAAGATAAAGACCAAGCTTCTTGGTTGGTAGGTGATTTGACAGCTATTTGCTTCTTTCACTCCTTGCTGCGTGAGCAGTTTACTTGGCTGCTAGTTTTTAGAAGATGAATACGGTGACTTTCTTGATATGTAAGCCAACACTTTAAACTGTTATGCCCAAATTCTGGAAATATGTCTATCTGCTATTTCTTCGAATATAAGACTCTAAGGTCTTTTAATATGTCATTGGGGCTATACCAACCTCGAATTGTCATTGGCAATGGGACTATACCAATCTCAAATTGCCATCAAACTTAAATGGACAACGGGGTTATATCAACCTTGAATTGCCATTACTCATAACTTGGCAATGGGGCTATATCAACCTCAAATTGCCATTGGCAACAGGACTATAACAATCTCGAATTGCCAATTAATTTTGATCTCTACGTAGCTTGGGGTGAATATAAGATTCATATGTCTGGGCTACTAGAGGAAGTGCAAATTCATTATCCATTATTCGGAAACATAATAAAATTCATCATCACATCGATAATGTCAAAACAGATTATTCATGAATCATAAATACCAGTAAAATATATGACTCAATTATCATTAATTTTGATATACATATATATGTCTAAAAATAAATAAATAAATGAATATATATATCCCTTATTAAATATATTTAAGTTGCTTTTGTTTAACTATATGAATTAATTTAATAATGATATTAATTGTATTTCATTAGAAATAAATGACTTAATAAATATTATTATAAAAATCTAAATAAATATATCATTGATTTATGCAAGTCTTAGAATTAGATATTAATAACTTAAATAAACAAAATAAAATATACATACCTTTTAGTAATGGATATTTTTTAATATATTTATCCTCTTTGCTTCCTATGTGTAATGTCTTATCTTATTTATCCAAGTTTGCTGCATTGTTCTTATTTTCTTCTCTTCCTCCTCTTCCAAATGAAATTCTATTCTCCCTTTTATATCTCATGTTTGAGGGAGTCACATCGTTTCACTTCATTCCTTTTGACTATTCATGAAACTTATTATATTTTAGAATTTAATTCTTTTATATTTTAATTTAGATTTATTTATATATATATTATATTTTAATTTAGTTCTTTTATATTTTAATTTAGGTTTTATTTTTATTATTTTTATATTTTAATTAGTATTTATTATTAAATTCTATTTTAAAAAGGGAACATACTTTTACATTTTTGTCTCTTGTAATTTATTTATTTATTTTTAAAATCGTTTATTAAATTCTGTTTCAGAAAGGGGACATCACAAATACCCAAATAAAAATAATCCCAAAAATATTATTTCATTCAATCTTCACCAGTTTAATAACACGATCCAATCTTAAAAACAAAAGTTACAGTTAGATTGGTAACTAGAGAAGAACCTGAAACACAATGTAAACTCCGTCGTGAATCCACCTCAAAAGATGAACTGGGTTTCCGTCCAATCCACCGAGAAAGCCTGAAGGTTTCCATCCTCAGGTTTCAGAATCAAAAGCTAGAAGCTTCCCGGATTCTCCAAGAGAAGAGAAACAAATTCATAAAACTAAGCATGAACCAAATGAGTCTCCTTTCCATCTTTTAAAGCAACCAGCAATGACTCTTCAGTTTCCCCTTCTCTGTCCTTTCATATTTCCACTTTATGTCTTAATTAAACCACTTTAAATTAATATATCCATTTAATAATAAAGTGGCGTGATAATAGACTATGAAATCTTCTGGCATTAAAATGGATAATCAAACGAACTCGGAAAGCGATGTGTGATAGCTTGCCGAAAAGCTCTCGGCGATACGCTCCAAGTCCAACACTAAAATGCTAAGAATACTAAGCTCTGTTAACTTACTAAAAATAGTAAGTATCTAGAAACCCTGCGGAAACTACTCTGATTGGCATGAAACTGGAATTGCCTAGGCCAAATATCACACTGATCTAGGTAAAGTCCCAATTAGCCCACAAGACCATGATAAAACGGCTAACGATGCAACAAGAAATAACGTGCTCGAAAGAGGGGACATTACAACAATCACAAAACATTTTCCCTAAATTATTAATAATTTCAAGGGTGATGAAAACAAATTGTAGAAAGATTCACATTAAATGGCAGGCGATTACAACAAAAATGAACATTCTTGTCATAATGGGGGCGAATGAACCATAAATTTGAGAAAGAAAATGCTATGCTGAACCCAAAATAAAAATTGGCCCAATCCTATCCAGGTGATCGGGCCCAAACTGGATTAAACTCAAAGCAATCAAAGTTTATTCTAAGAAATTAATACATCTCAGCTGCACAAATATATCCTAGAGAAAAGAAAATTCTATCAAATCTGGAATGAGGGCAGCTGCAAAACACATAGAACTCACCAATTTTAAGACACAAAAATGCAAAAAACACCATTTGGCTACACACATCAAAACCAAAAATTTCCCTCATTTTTCATGTGATAATCATGTATCATTTTCAAGATATAGACTTCCAAATAGTTTTTTGATGGTGAGAATTATCTCAACTTGCTACCAATGAGAAAGTAGAAGTGAAGTTTACCAGAAAATTACCATGACATAAAAAATACTATGGTAAATGCACGTGCAACTTAATATACATCCTGATTCATTTGATATAGTCATCATAACAAAGTCGATAATTTTACTTCACTTAAAGCAAGATATTGTACTTACTTGTCACACAACTGGAAATTAATACACTGGTTGCAAACCCATCTTTTCCCTGACAAGATGAACAGGCGACAATGACTGCATGAATGATGCATATGAACCATAATGAAATCATCTTTCATTGCTAAGGCAGATTCATGTAGCTGTCACAAACACCAAGTTACTAGTGAGTAGCAAAGTGAATTCAATCATTAAAATCCCGAAGTAGAAAATTTTGTCTGTGTATCAAAAGAAGAGACAAGCATCTACAACACGATATATGAAAATGAGAAGAAAGTTTACTTTCTGCATTAGTAGAGCATCCTTGCTGAAACTGTCTGGCAATCCAGCTTGTGGAGCACCGTGAGAGATCAAATCTGTTGTGTTTCTTTTTGATTTTAATTTCTTTTGTTGCTTCTTAAAATTTTCATCACCAACCTGAAGCTGCAAAATCATATCCTCAATGGCACCAGGCCAGTAGTCTCCATCAAAATAAGGTAGGCGAGTGATTGTAACCCTGGCTTTGCACTCATCGGCAGATGTGAAAAAGTAATCATAGAAATTTGTGAGATCCAACACAATTTTCTCCTCAGTGGCCTTAGATAGCATTCTATGGTACCTACCACATAAAATATTTGATCAGTCAACATAGCAATTTCACAAGCAGAAACCAAACAAAGCTTACTTATGTCCTTAAGGCTCAATACAAAGATTGAGTTATTTCATTCACGAGCGTATGCATTGCACTCATGATTCACACCTAATATATCTGTGGTAATGTAGGAATACATTGAAGCAACCAGACAGTCCGTTTTCAAGATAAAAGACATGAATAACATGTAGAATGTAGTATCCCATAGACAATAAAAAAATTCAAAATAAGATTTGTTTTTTGAAAATACCAAGGCTGGAAAGTTCTGAACTTTTATATAAGGAATAAATATTTTATGGATAAAATAATTTATATAAGCATTATACTTGCAAAGAATTTCTACAAAATTTTGGAATATAAATTATATAATCGACTGACAATAAATTTTTACCAAAAAATTACTTAATGGTTAGATAAATTTGCCAAAGAATAATTTGTGACCAGAAGAATTAAGAAAGCAGATGCAAAGGGAATTCAGTTAACAATGACAAATATAAGAGTTGATGATTGAAAATAAAGATAAGTTTTTTAATTCATCATCTATGAAAAAATTATGACAAAATCCCTTAAAAAAGTTTTTAGCAAAAATAATATAGCAGTAAGTAGTCCAAATACCAAAGCTTCGACAATTAATACACTAGAATTCAAATAATTGATTGTAATGTCCCTTCCTTCCCAGATAAGTTCTTAATTGCGTGAACCTGCAAAAGAGATGTTAAAAAGAAACAAAATTGCAAACATATAAACATGATATAAGAATCTATCTGGTTATCTACCACTTATTAACTCTTCCTAAGAGAAGTCTACCAGGTCGGGCTCATAACCTTTGGCAAGGACCCTCTAGTTTTGAATGATCTCATTCTAAAGCGGCCCTTTGGTCATTATTGTCATCGTCCTCTGGAGCGCATCCCTTAGGACTCCCAAGTGAAGTCTGCCAGGTCGAACTCATAACCTTTAATAAGAACCCTCTGGCTTTGAATGATCTCATTCTAAAGCGGCCCTTTGATTATTCTTGTCGTCGTCCACTGGAGCGCATCCCTTAGGTCATGTAGGCTGCCATTATTAGGTCCATTCCTCTTCTTGGAAGAGACATCCCCTATCCAAGGCTTAATCACATATGCATATGTTACTCATCAGTATATACTGGCTAATGAGGACTGTATCCTCCTATAAATCTCAAAGTGACAATGGAATTATATCAATTTCCATTTGTCCTCATATCATCCCCTATGTAGCTTGGATTTCATAATGAATAAAAATTCATAATTCCAAGTTTATAGGGGGCTTATCACATGATAATAAATTCATTAACATAATCAACATCATAATTTTATTTCAAAATACAATATGCATCAACAGAATATTTATTCAATTATTAATCATACCTGTAAAATATATATATATATATATATTCCTTTGCAATATTTGTCTTAATAATCTACTATCAATGCTCTACCTTTCTCTAATTATATTATATTTCTTCACTTTGTAAGAATGCTGAGTATGTATTAAAATTTATATATTCTATACAGAATACTGCTCAACCAAAACTATATATATTTTCCTGATTTCAATTATATATCATTGCTTATTCTCCAATAATGCTGATCGATTCTCAAGTATATATTTTCCTCGCTATAAAAATGCTGAAAGTGTTTTTTTTAAATATTAAATTGTGGCTAACTCTGCAACTCTCTTCTTATCTTTCTCTCGTTTTTCCTTTCCCTTATCTCTGCAGATTATTGCTAATTATTGGTGATCGTATCTCTTCTTTGATACCAGTTATCATATATTAAACTCCTTCCCTGTATAACGATATACTCCCATTATTGTTATACGTAAAGCATATTGAATCGATTATTATGATATTTTACTCACTTCCTATGTCTATCAATATCATGTAGAATACAAGTCTCATCCACGTCATTAATCATCAAACCATTTTAGGTGAAGTAAGTGGTTCAAACATCTCTGCTATTCGAAGGAATGAGACTGCTGTATTACCTATTGTTCTTCCCTCCCCCTAAATCCTATTATTTGTTTTGCCTTATATACGTAGGAGATACTATGAGACACGTCCTTCCGTAATTAATCAATACTGAATTAATATCTATTAATGATATTAACGTTCTCCTTGTTGACGTGGAACCTTTTCCAATTTGTATATGATCACTCCCATATGCATGATCCATGCTTGGTAATGTTTTGGATACGTGTAAGACTAAACTTAGTTACAATTTTCTCCTTAGTCGCCGTCTAAAAGCCAAGGCACGTTATTGACTATTCTCCATTCTTAAGGCAACATATTCGGTAGACTAAGGGCCCGTTTGGTGCCAAGCATTAACCTGGAATAAGCATTAGTTAATGCTAGAATAATTTAATTCTCTGTTTGGGGCATTTTTTCAATTCTCGAATTAGAAAACTAAACCCCATTTTGGAGCCAATGCTTGCATTAGTTAATTCTAAAAACAAGCTGCAATTCATTTCTTATTTGAGAATAAGCAATTTACGGATTCAATTTTTTTTTTTTGAAATCTTTTTTTAATCTTTTTTTTTTTTTTAATGTGGGTATGTATATGTTAAAGTATTGTTCGTTCGTGTTTAATAAAATGACGAGACAATAGTAAAATATATATATATATATATATATATATATAATATAATAATTGAATATATATATTAAATTAAAGCTATAATATATATTAACATATTCATGAGTGAAAACCATATATATATATATATAAAATAAATTAAATAATAATGAAATGACATAGTATTGAATCGGTCGACTTAATAGTCGACTACACTATCGATATGCATTAGTATAGTGACTGTTATATATTAACAGTCACGATACTATTGTGACTGTTAGTATATAACAGTCACGATAATATTGTGACTGCCGATACTAATTAAAACAGTCGGCT
>MU228190.1:1354225-1386408 GCA_018584345.1 Thuja plicata | reverse complement strand
AAGTTAAAAATACATATTATTCAAATTAATTAAAAAAATAAAAAATAATCCTTATTCCAATTCTACAATATGAGATCCAAACAGAGAATAGCTTATTCCAGCTTTCATTTTTAGAATTAATTAATCCGAGAATAGGCCCTTATTCTGGATAAGTTAATGCCATGCACCAAACGGGCCCTAAGGAAATATGCACGATATCATGAAGTTATACTTTCGACCTATCTGTCTGCCTTTAATCGACGGTATGGTAATTGGTAATAAATATATTATATTATAGATTGAGGTTTATATTGATTAATATTATATTAATAGATTAATATTAGTATTATATTGATTATCATTATAAATTAATATTATATTATTGATTAATATTAATAGTGATTAGTATTATAGATTAATATTAATATCAATATTATTGATCTATATTGATTAATTAATAATATTGATTAAGATTATTGGTTAGTCATTGATATATCACTTTAATATTATTTATCTAAAATATTGATTAATTGTTATAGATTTGTATATTTATTGATATAAGGACTTTAAACATATGTTTATATTCAAGGAGAGTGTATTTGAATTGATGCATTGATATTGTACATGCGTCGATTATAGCTCATGAGAGTCTGCCCCTCCCAAATTTTGCTTGTCCTCAAGCAAATATTTATTTTCTTCTTATGATTTAATAGTTGAATTTAGCAACTAAGACACATTATCTCTCATCTTTTAGGGAAATGATCTTATAGACGGACTCATAATGGTGCCCATTAATTTTTTCAAAACCGTGTGCGTATGATAGTATGCCTCCAATTCATCTATCTCAAATTATTCTATTATTTTAGATAAACCAAGTAGAATCATCATAGAGTATACACTTGAAAACATATGCATGAATATGTGAAGACATGAAGTATATACAAAGCATACACACTAATGCATGAAGACAGAGCATACACGAAGTATACACATTGATGCATGAAGACACGGAGCATACACAGAGTATACACATAATATACACATTTTTAGGTTCATCCTTATTGATTAGAAAACAAAGACTGCTAGATGTGTCCATAATCAATCATAATTTGGTTTGGTAGGAAAGTCTGGAGAGGGCGCCTGTAAATTGCTCAGCCCAACTAAGCTCAAGAGTGTGCAGCATCCCACTATGACAACTCTCCTCTTGACCCACAAGAGGCAGGAACGTCCCACTAAAGCAATTCCATCCCTCGGGATGGCCTACTTAGCTTGGGGGAACCGGCAAGTTGCAATTCCCTAACTTACTTCCTCCATCCGTTTTGGTTGATATTGAGGTAAGACATATACACAGGATCAAGGACATTTATTTACAATCTATTTTGAATATAAATGATTCATTCTTTATTGATATTATTTCAAATATGTGTGTATGTACGTTTAGATTAATTTTCATTAGAATGGTTCCTCATTTTCATCTTTTACCCTGCAAGATGGCAGTATCATGCTCTGATACCACTATAATGTCCCTTCCCATGTGAGTTCTTAATTGCGTGAACCTGCAAAAGAGATGTTAAAAAGAAACAAAATTGCAAACATATAAACATGATATAAGAATCTATCTGGTTATCTACCCCTTATTAACCCTTCTTAAGAGAAGTCTGCCAGGTCGGGCTCATAACCTTTGGTAAGGACCCTCTGGGTTTGAATGATCTCATTCTAAAGCAGCCCTTTGGTCATTCTTGTCGTCCTCTTCTGGAGCGCATCCCTTAGGATTCCCAAGTGAAGTCTGCGAGGTCGGGCTCATAACCTTTGATAAGAACCCTTTGGCTTTGAATGATCTCGTTCTAAAGCAGCCCTTTGGTTATTCTTGTCGTCATCGACTGGAGCGCAACCCTTAGGTCATGTAGGCTGACCATTATTAGGTCCATTCCTCTTCTTGGAAGAGACATCCCCTATCTAAGGCTCAATCACATATGCATATGTTACTCATCAGTATATACAGACTAATGAGGACTATATCCTCCTATAAATCTCAAAGTGACAATGGAATTATATCAATTTCCAATTGTCCTCATATCATCCCCTATGTAGCTTGGATTTCATAATGAATATAAATTCATAATTCCAAGTTTATAGAGGGCTTATTACATAATAATAAATTCATTAACATAATCAACATCATAATTTTATTTCAAAATACAATATGCATCAAAACAATAATTTATTCAATTATTAATCATACCTGAACTATATATATATATATATATTCCTTTGCAATATTAGTCTAAATAATCTGCTGTCAATGCTCTGTCTTTCTGCAACTATATTATATTTATTCACTTTGTAAGAATGCTGAGTATGTTATATATTCTATACAGAATACTGTTCAACCAAAACTATATATATTTTCCTGACTTCAATTATATATCATTGCTTATTCTCCCATAATGCTGATCGATTCTCAAGTATATATTTTCCTCACCATAAAAATGCTGAAAGTATTTTTTTTTAATATTAAATTGTTGCTAACTCTGCAACTCTCTTCTTATCTTTCTCCCGTTTTTCCTTTCCCTTATCTCTTCTTTGATACCAGATATCATATATTAAACTCCTTCCCCGTATAACGATATACTCCCATTATTGTTATACGTAAAGCATATTGAGGCGATTATTATCGTACTTTACTCACTTCCTATGTCTATCAATATTATGTAGAATACGAGCCCTGTCCACGTCATTAATCATCAAACCATTTTCGGTGAAGTAAGTGGTTCAAACATCTCTGCTATTCGAAGGAATGAGACTGTCGTATTTCTTATTGTTCTTCCCTGCCCCCAGATCCTATTATTCGTTTTGCCTTACATACATAGGAGATACTATGAGACGCGTCCTTGTAATTAATAGATACTGAATTAATATCTATTAATGATATTAACGTTCTCCTTGTTGATGTGGAATCTTTTCCAATTTGTATATGATCACTACAATATGCATGATTCATGCTTGGTAATGGTTTGGATACGTGTAAGACTAAACTTTGTTACAATTTCCTCCTTAGTCGCCGTCTGAAAGCCAAAGGCACGTTATTGACTATTCTCCATTCTTAAGGTGACATATTCGAAAGTCTAAGGAAATATGCACGATGTCATGAAGTTATACTTTGGACCTATCTGTCTGCCTTTAATCGACGGTATATTATTTGATGTTAATTATATTATATTGAAGATTGAGGTTTATATTGATTAATATTATATTAATAGATTAATATTAGTATTATATTAATTATCATTATTGATTAATATTAATAGTGGTTAGTTTTAAATATTAATATTAATATCAATATTATTGATCTATATTGATTAATTAATAATGTTGAATAAGATTATTGGTTAGTCATTGATATATCACTTTAAGATTATTTATCTATAATATTGATTAATTATTATAGATTCCTATATTTATTTATATAAGGACTTTAAGCATATATTTATATTCAAGAAGAGTGTATTTAAATGAATGCATTGATATTGTACATACGTCGATTATGGGTCATGACATTGATAGTGTCATTCCCATATTGGAATAACACTTTCAACTGGGACAGGTTATTTAAACATGAGATATATTTTTTCGAAAAATTGAAAGCTTAGTGGCACTTAGAAATGGGTATTATTTCAGAAAATGTTTCATACATGGTTTAAAGAGGTTCAAATATGGTTTAGATATGGTTTTCTGGTGGTTGAAATATGGCATTCATCAAGTCAATTGCCCAATGGATTAGGCAATAAACTGAAATTTAGCGTTATGATAGGGTCTTATGCATCATCTAGTGACCTAGGGGAACATCAATTCAAGTCGGCCAAAGTTGCATAGGAAAATTTAATTATGCATTTAAGTCTCCTCCAAACATTATTACTCTTTGTATTTATTTTTCTTTGTAAATTAATGAATTACAGAAATGTGCTAACTTTAGATATTATTAACTTTTACACAAATATTGCACATGATTAAATTTATTCCATTCTTTTTAGAATTAATATATTACAAACATGTGTAAATTTCAGCTATTATTAGCCTTTGGCCATGATTTTATATTCAACCCTTAATAGAATTACTAATTACAAACCTGTCAAAAAATATTTTATTTCTGATTAATGTAAAATTGTAATTTTAAATAGAAAAGGTGAAAAAGCATCCCGAATCTCCATCAGAATTAAAAAAGAAAAAGTGAACATCAAACCTAAAATAAAGAAAGCAGATTTATTTGTAGGCCTTGGATTGTTGTGCAACTTACCAAGTTGCTTGTGCAGAACTTTATTAATAAGCGCAATGCACATTGTAAGAGGATATTTTTAATTTTCCTAAAATATATTCTCGAGAGAAGAATATTATTGAATGTGTTTTTACCACAATACAATTGCTATCAATTTTTTTAAGTATGTGGTTGGTTAGAAATAATCATCAATACACATGATGACAAAACAAAGGAGCGCTGCTGGTTTCGGTGGCTATAGGTAAGGAATGATGCAGGCCAACAAGCATTCATCAGGATTAGTTACCACCATGGAATCGAGAACTTATGGCACCGCCTCTTATACACGAGAGATTGTAAAGAATGCATCAAAAGGAGGAAAATCTTGAAGAATTTTCGAAACAAAAATATTCCTTCCTTATGAAGGCATGATAATCCTCTACCTATAGTGTGCCAATAACATGCCATTAGGGAACAAGAGCTCCCATCTGGTCGAATTTCCAAGTAAATGCTTCTAGGCATGCAAGAAGATCCCAATAGGAAAGATCCCCAAAGAGGTGACAGTTAAGGAGCCCAAGTATATTTGTGCTGATGTGTTGAAAGGGGTAGTAATTGATGGATAGTTTCAAAGAAGATCCCTATGGCAAAAGTCGCCAGAGAGGTGACTATTACAGAGTGTGAATAATTTTGTGTTAATATGTTAATAGGGGTGGTAATTGATGGATGGTCTCAATCCAATCCATATGTGTATCTCCATCTTGGTCTCAAGTAACTTTGTTATTTTTTCTTTGTAAAGGATCTTTTATTCCAGTTTTTGAGTTAATAGATACCTATTCAAAGACTCTTCTGATGAAATAAGTATAATTGCACTTTTCTGCAAAAGTTATTTAAGCATTAGCAGCAGATCTAATCGATTAAATATTAGAGTTAAGTTAATTTACATGTAATGTTTTTAAAATAGTTGTGAATGACTAGTGTAAAATAACCTCAATAAACTATACATGTGATAATTTGGTAAGAATTAAGACAGACGGACGGAGGACAGATAGATAGATAGTGAAAATGCTCGCAGCAACTCAACGTGCAAAGGTGGCAAAAGGAAACATTCGAAGAGCAAAGTAATTGTCAAGCTTCACGCCAAACCGGTGGTCTTAAAAATGCTAAAATTAGGTGTTGGCTGAATTAGGCAATAAGTTCCCCTGCTTGGACATTGATGATTGGGTCAAATTGTCTTGGCCCAAGTGCTCAACACCAAAATTCCTACCAAGAGGTTTTTTTATATGGCAAATTCTCAAGCGAAGAGGACGGGATTGTCAATGGAGGAACTTGGATACTAGACGGATCTACATTGTACGTTCAGAAATGAGAAGCAAAATTTACCAGTAGAGCATAAATACCACAAACAAAACCAACTTGGATACGCTTGCAGAATCTCTCGCTCGAATTCTAGACAAAAATATGGCTTAAGGCCATGGGTACAAGATGAGGAAAATGATGGAAATAGACAAAGACTTCAAATTTTCCAAATCCTTTCTATATACGCGAATCAAAGTCGCCCACATCAAGGCGATGCCACTGCAAATCTATATAGATGCCCATTAGGAGAACTGCACTCAACCCGCCTTGATCAAGGTGGAAAAATACTTTTGCCTTGGGTGCAAAAGTAGGAAATACTGACAGACTGGTTGCCCTAGGAATCAAAACATACAAATTCCCCAAGAAAATGGATTCCAAAATGTAATATGGAGAGCTCTGAAGGAATTCCAAGCAAGGAAGCAAGACCATCAAGCGAAAATGCTCATGCCATTATCAAGAAGGATTCATTTAGTGAGCCAAATGATAGTGAATACCTTCCCATTTGCAGTCTATGGAGACCTATCTTTAGGGTAATTTGCCAAATCAAGAGGCCACAAGGACCTTGGAAGCAACCTCCTATTCTAGAGCACAAGAGATCAATCTACGCAAACCTAAACATAAAAGGATGGACAATCCATATTGGTCGAAAGAGGAAGAGGAGAGAGATGAACTAGAAATAATTGGCCAGCAATGTATTAGCCAATCTACATCAAAAGCCCTCAATCGAAAAACAAAGGTCGGGAAGGTTTTGAGGAGACAAACCAACAAGAAAAAAAAAAAAAAAAGAGGATGCCTTGATGGAGAAATGGATTACCAGCATTAAGGAGTATATGTTGAGATTGGGAAAAGGAAGCACCTCCCTTAGACAGCCATTAAGATTGCCACATGGAACGTTTGGGGCTTCAATGCCTCTAACAAATGGCATTCGACCAATCGCCATCTAAATTGGCTATTTGTGGACATTGCTCTATTGCAGGAAACCAAGACAAGTGATGCTAAGTCAAATCGGTTCTTGCGGTAATGTAGATCTTGGCTTAGAGCTTTAGGTAATCCAATTGGTTTTGTACCTAGGCTACGTCTCCTATGCGATCAAGCCAAAGTGAGTATTACTAACATCGAGTTGCATCAATATTGGATGATGGGCAAGGTACATCTCCTGCTCTCTGTACGGTATGAAAGTAGGAACTAGGGGATTCACTAGGATGAATGGACAAACTAGGAAGCTCATGAAATAACCCCCTAGGAAATTTTCTCCAGATATTTTAACCAAAAGATCCACAGAAATTTTAACAATAATTTGCATGCAACTGATTTCAATTAATCCAGCAAATTATACTTAAATCATAAATATCAAACTGGAATAGAGATTTCTGAAATGAAATATGAATATTGCATTTAAAACTTCAGTAGAGCAACAACAAAATATCCAATCGTAGCCACAAAACTTACAGTCAAATTGGATAGCCAGAAGTATGAATTTGAAACACAAAGTGAGACACTTGTGTGATATCTCCAACACA
Source organism: Thuja plicata (assembly GCA_018584345.1). NCBI lineage: Eukaryota > Viridiplantae > Streptophyta > Pinopsida > Cupressales > Cupressaceae > Thuja > Thuja plicata. The sequence continues at coordinate 1,379,301 of MU228190.1, read as the reverse complement.
CAATGGGTTTCTGTCAACTACCTCCAAGCTCGAGGGTTTCCGTCCTCAAACCTACTAAAAGCCAAAGCTTCCCAGAATTCTCCAAGAGAAACCAAACATAAAACGAAGCATATCTAAATGCATCCATCATTCTTCTTTTAAAGCCCAAAGCAATGACTCTTCATTTTCCCTCCCATGTCTCTTCATTGTCCTTTTTATTTCCCCTTTTTATCTGATTTGACCTTGGGGAATTATAATAAAATGACTTTATTAATTTTTCCAACTCACCACTTAAGCCATTTTAATACTTTGACAAATAATTAAATTAAGTCATCATCAAATTTATTATTTTTCAACAACTTAAATTTTATCATTTAATTAATTTTCTGATATCCAAATAAAGGGGACATTACAGTCCTCCCTTCCCAGAGATTGTTGGTCCTCAAGCAACCAGAGTTTGTATGTCAATACCATGGTCCCACGTCAACCTCAAAAACACTACTTCACATATCTATTGCACCACTCTAAAGATAACAACACTATGCCTCGAGTTGTGAAGCAACTCATCATGATCCATAAGAAACAGAGCACTCATCCTGTCAACACACGGATCCCTAACCAATCTATCCATCTGGCTGTAAGAATAGATATAGATATTAGGCCGCCAGATGCGACTGGTGTTCCTCAGTCCTACAAAAAGAATGATATCGATGGTTTCACCATTCCCAAGCAAAGCAAAGATATCCAACTCATGTGCAATATCTACCAAATATACATGTCTCCTCGCACTCCCATATAGTTGAATCGCAAATGTAAGCCAAGAAAAATCTAGAAATGTCATAAAATCTAGAGTGGTATCATCACTAATCAAAGAGGAATCCAAGAATAAAAAGTCACCAAGTAATAAATAGATCGTTGCCATGTCAAAAGAAGTAGATGACATATCCCAAGGTACAAGGAAAAAACCCTCATGACTAACTACAGTCAACTCTTGAGTGGCTGATCCACTCACTGAATCATCACCAAGATCACTATCAATGTCAAGAGGATGATCCAATCCATTAAGGTTCATTATAGGAGGCAAACCTTCAACGATCCAGGGTGGTCCAACAGGCAAATCCACTGGTTCCAACTCAAACTTACACACCATATCTGAATTCCGCATCTCACTTGTGTCATCAGATTCAAGAGGTGCTCCATCATCCAACTCGAGGAGAGGATTATCAAATGTCCATTTAGCACTCAACACACAAAGAGGGTTATCCACAATCTGAAAAGAATTCCCTCTTTCCAACTTAGGCCCAGTATCCCGCTGTCCTAATTTTGAAATTGTCAATTTAGGGCCCTACTCCAAGTTAAACTCCCTGAATTTGGTCGAGCTCATTAATCATCTGTTTGACTTCCTCTGTCATTTCTTTATTTTCCTGAACTCTTAACTTCTAGAAGAGCTATTTGTGTATCCTCCAATGTGTCCTTAGTATATTTAAGCTCCATGATGAGCTTATTGACTTCATTAGCATAAACTTCAGCAACCTTTAAGATGTGATCTCTATCTAAAAGTAAATGCAAATAATCTGATTTTAGAGAACCAAGAGCTTCTTTGACAACTTGCAAATCGGCAAGATAAGATTCACCCCACTCCCTTTTGTTTCCTCTGAATCTTCCAATAGAGATCTTCTATGTTCTTGCGAGTGTCATCAAATTGTACGAAGACTCCAACAATCATATCAATGGTGACTTTCAGCTCATTCTTCAAACTATGTGTCTCAACACCATCATCATGAAATGCATTTTCTGATTGGTTGTTCAAATCAACTCCTTTAGAACCATCATCTATGCATAGACAAGCTGGGACAATACCTTGATCAATGAGAAATTCATCATATGTTGTTATGACATCATGTGCAAGGGCCTTTTTGTCATAAGAAATTCCATGTTCTTCATCAGCAATTTCACAAGAAGTTTCAATGCATTCTTCATGAAATAAAGGAGGGACAAAATTATGCTCACTATAAGATAATCAGGAGAACTCATCTCTATACAGGATTTATCTATATTGATCTCAAGATCGCCCACTAGAAACTTAGAGTACTTCTCACCTGAAGCAATTTGTTCTTCACTCTTTCCTCGCTGGCCCATCTACCTTTGCTGATTTATCTTCCTCACTGACCCCACATTGTGATCAAGTGTCCAAGTCTTCTGACATGTGAAACAAATATGCTCCCTTCTCATTTGGTTCTTACTCTTTTTAGGAGACCCTCTAACCTATAATCCCAATGAAATTAGTTTTCAATCAACCAATTGTTTTTTGAACTTTTTGAATTTTTGCTCACATTGTTTAAGCAGCTGGTTGACCAACTCATAAGCAGATTTGGAAACATCTTGTTCTTGCCTTGAAATTGCTAACAACATATGCATAAGGGGCTGAAAATGAGCATCACTCTCATTTATTGACATAACCATAATAGTTTTCATATCTACAATAACATCTGCATTGTGCTCTTTCCTGATTCTGACCAAGAAATGTTGAAACATGGTATGTATTAAATCATGCAATCCCAAGTCAAGCATAAGATTACACAATCTGATTTCTGCAAATGATTTTAGTATGACAACCCTTCTAGAGAATGATGACTCTTGATGTTCCCAAGATATTGGAAGCTATCAACGGTTAACTGAAGTACCTCCTTCATTATGTCTTCTTCATAAGGTTCTTGAGGTACTAAGATTCTTGTGACCTCCATCAAACAAGAAGTAACCAACAACCTTATCTCGCCATCTGAATGTTTCACCCACTTATGTTGATTCAACGCAATCACTGTAGGAACAAGAGCAATCTGCAACAAATCAGGGGGTGATTGCTCTATAATGGTCAAACATCCTTCCAATTGGATCAAAGTGATGCGAACATTTTTCCTTGTTTGTGTTTCCAACCAAAGCTTGCTACCTGTCTCATAAAGTACTTTGGCCAACTCCAATATGTCATTTGACACCATTTTAAAACAGAGAATCCTTTTTTGAATTTGCCCAGTAAGCTGGCATAACCCTTCCTAGTTCTAACCCGAAATTATATTTCATATCTCACATACGTAGTGAAGGCATTTTGTCAAACAGTTTGTTACTGAGAACAACAGTCCCTGCTAAGGTAAGATAACACCACAAAAACCTATGCCCAATAGAGTACTCCAGCATCTATTAACCAGTACCCACAGTTTGCAGCAATAGCTCACACCCTCGAATATGGAAGCTCACGCCACAATATTCAATAACAAGAGAATTGCTTCAGCAACAATTAAGAACATCACAATCTAGTTTCTCTTAGCAGATGTTATGAATACAGAGGATGTCAACTCTTATACAGCTAACTCCATCAGGTATTCAGACAATCTGAATTCAATGTCTTTCTTCATCAAACAATATAAACTATATCTGGCTTCTATAGTTTGTAACAACACTCAGCTATGAATGGCTATTCAAAGATCACCAAATTATGCTAATAGTTGACTGCAGCGAATGATCCAACTTGTATATTACTCTTAATGTAAGCTCATATGCACTGCTTCATTTCATTTCCAGAGTTCCAGTGTGGGGAATGTCTCAGACCGTCATTATCCCTCAATCTTTGGAGAAGTATGTCAATGAAATCTGTTCAAATTGATCAAATGACTGCATATATTGACAATATCTGGAGTTTCAAAAAAAAAATTGATTACTTCAAGCAATGAACTCAATTCTAGCACAAACGTCCCCTTTCACACTCCCAGCACGTCACACAAACTCTTCAATTTTATCGTGCCTGTGTAAGGAGCCGCACCAAATTTAGGGTCTCTTGACTATCAGAAGTAGAAGAATAACCGCCCCCGGAATCGATATAATCCACACCAAATCATTCTTGTGAAGGTTTAGACTGATTAATCTTTGTCTCCAATAAATTGCACTCCCTTTTATTTTCATGGCAATAATAGAAAGGAATATGTCATGTTTAATGCTAATACCCCCTATGCATAGGAATAAGAATGGGCACCACAAAGAATAATCAAATGCCCATCTATATATGAATTCTTGTCGCACCTCTGTTACAAATGGCAACTCGTATCTCCAGGAAATCTTAGTTCGAAGCACTCAGTTCAGAATTTAAATTTGTTTGATTCCCTCACAACTCTGCTAACTATAAGAAATGAAGTGACACACGGTAGTTTTCATAACGGTGATGAAATGATTAATTTACTTGCCCAGCAAATGCCAGAGGCGTTTTATAACTGCAGTAGGATATGAACCGTTTATTCTTTTCCTTTCATGGCACAAGGCACAAGTGTAGTGTTGAAGATAAACAATAGGCAATAGAAAGGACTTGCTCTGCACCGATAGGGCCCGTTTGTTTGGTGGAATTGGGATAGAATTGTCATTGTCAAATCCCGGAATTGACATATTCTATGTTTGTTTTCAAAACATGAAAATGGAATAGGGATTTGATAATTCCTATTTACCCCCAAAACCAGCATTTTAATATTCCATCTAAAAAGGTGGAATTGCAAAATGAAATCCAATTCCACTTAAATAGGAATTGGGGGTAAATCATTTTTTTAATTTTTCACGTCCATGACTAAGAGGATTGAAATTTGAGAGGGATGTATATTGTTCAGCAGAATGACTCAACAAACGTGATCTCATGAGCCACTATCCGTACGACATCATGAAAATGTGATTTCACAAGAACATGCAGCACATAATACATTTTTTGAGCCCACTAAACAAATCCATACGAACAGAAGTGGAACATTCAGAATATGAAAATATTGAGTGTCGTAAATACAGTCTTTGCAGAATGAAAAGAAAATGGAACGATGAAAAACGTATTTCAGAGATATATGTAGAGTTTAAATTTTTTTGAGAGGAAGAAACTTTGATTTGAAAATTCCATGATAGATGTACAAACAGACCCGTATGAAAATGTGAAGCCAAAGATCTTAGGCAGATTCAATAATATTTCATTTTTCCCTCTGCCTGTGATGAAAATGAAGCATTGGAATGGCATACAACGAAGCACATTAGCCATTTTTGCAAACTTCCCCAAAGAAGTGTAATCTCACGGGTTACAATGATCACAACATATGAGTTGCAAAAATCATTTTGAAATTTTCAAACAAATGCAACTGGCAAATCTTCACCACTTTTACGATTCAAGAAGAATGCCTATATTTGGAATTGAAGGACGACAATGGTAAAATTCCTGGCAACACAGCGATCATAAACCAGACTCCAATCTCACCATTATTTTCCATGCCCGTCCATGCGAAGGTTTTTCCAATATCCTCTCGATCGCCAATTCGTTGGTCCCTTATTTGTCAACTGTGAATTTGTCTGCGGTATTGCGATGGACCAAAAAATATGCGCGATATGGACAAATTTATGGTTACCTTGGAGTTACTTGTTTATGATTTTGTATAGATACGTTGGACAAATTTATGGTCATGTCATGACTATTTGCAAATTAATCTGGTGTTTTTTGGAATCATTTATATTCCTCTCTAACACGGTATAGTCAAGAAAAATCACTTTTAAATCACATTTAAATCATGTAACAAAAATCACATAACAAAAATCACATTTCATTCTTGTTAAAAAAATAAAAAAATAAAAAAAAACCTTATTCATGTGGTATTCCAATTCCAGAATTATGGAACCAAACGGTTCCAGCCATATTCCAAAAACCATTTTCCGGATTTAAAACTTCCTGAATTGTCAAATACTGGAATTTGACAATTCCAACATTATTTAATTCCACCAAACAAACAGACCCTATAAATGATTCACATAGAATCTAGTCACCAAACACGATAAACTTCAGCTCCCCTTTTCACACCAAAACATCATGTTCTCTATGCAATGCGGTTTTGACTAGTAAACATGACCCAAGAAATAACACCTAGAAAATTATCTAAAAAATGCTTCCAAAAGATTTTTTTTTGTTTTATATGTTACTGGATAAGCTATGGCTAAATGAAGGAAGTTACTCAGCACACTCCCAAATTTGCTTACACCATCATACAGAGTGAAGCCGCAAAACATATTTCCTCACACAACCGATATTTCTCAAGTCAACCTCCAATTTGATTCATCCTTGCTAGAGATAGTCGCTGCTTGAAGGGTGTCAAGAAGTCACACGTCACCAAGGAATCAACAATCTTCAACTGGATATTTCTCCCAACGTCGCACCAGCAATAAGACAGCACCCAACTTTAGTACTCAGCAAATACAGAATCCTCATTCGGTCCGAATTTAGAAACCTTAGACTAGCCCGGGACAAATAAATATTCACGACACTGGAACTTGCCTAGCCAAAAGTCTACAAAAATCATCCTTAGTAATATCGGCTCAATAAATTAATACTATTCCCTTGAATTCATTGTTGAGCACTAGTACGGCTCAATAGACTCGAGAAAATCAACGCAAAAGCTTGTAAGTGCCTCCCGCATTTGCTATATGAAATGTATGATGACCCCATTTTTAGAAGGTTTTGACAATGGCTTGGTCAGCTCATCATCGCGACCCTCGTGAGTTGATGCCTGGTTTTGAGGGTCCCAGTTGGCAGACTTGCTATTTTTAGTAAGTCTGGACTTACTATTTATAGTAAGTCAGATTGGTCAGTTTCATTTCTTGGCGGGGCGGTATGGACAGTGGTCAGTGTTCAGACCAATATTCAGTGTGCAGTTTCCTTGGCTGGGGACTTCTATTTATAGTAAGTCAGTCTGGGCCAATTACTATTTTTGGCAATACGGTGGATGGTCAGGTTGATCAGTCATTACCAACAGTGAATGCAGCTTTTATCACTTGAGTGCATATTTGTTAATTAATTGATGTTAATTAATAACTATATGTTATTAATTAATAATAAAGCCATATTATTATAATAATACTTTATTATTATAATAATTTAGAAGTTGCTATCCCAAAGAGTGGTTAACTGATATATCTTTTTGGAAACTATGGCTACCAAAGGGTTATAAATATGGATTCATTCTTAGAGCTGACCATCGAATATTTTATATAAAAATTGGTCTTGGGAATTGTTCCTGGTTATTCTGAAATTTGTGCCCTTGCTGAAGTATAAGGGTCAAATTAGTTTTCTAGAAGATTGATTCTTCTAAAGCTAATCTGCAAATTGATTGTTGTTGTATAATCAATTGCATCTCCTTCGTGTTGTATGCGAATTGGAGGAAACTCTGAATTCTGGAAACTGAAGATTGTTGAACTGAGACCTGCATGAGAGTTCGTTTTTGTTTCAGCATGCAAAGTAATTAACCGCTGAGCAAATATCTTCTGTTGCGTACGGTGTTCTTCATTCTTGCTTGCGGGATATCCAATAAGACCATGTGGGTAATAGCAGGCCGCACCTTCATAGCTGTCGCATTCGTTCCAGACTAAGCCACGGGTTGACAGCAGGCCACGCCTTCATAAGGGCCGCATTGTTTCAGACTGGGCCGCGATTGACATTTGGCCGCACCTTCCTAACCAGCCGCACTGCCCCAAATTGGGCTGCGCAACATAGAGCCTCAACCGTGGGTGGGGAATCACTGAATTGGGGCCGCAACCAGCCTCTGCGTGGAGACTGCAGGGTGGCATGAGCACTTTGCTGAGAAGTCTGATGCACATGGACAGACGGTATTTACAAATACCTTCATTACGTATTTAATTTGTGATAGTTGTAAATTCGATACGTTGGAATAAACCCTTTGAACAATGTTTCCAGAAGTTAATTGAATACGCCATTTTAAATTAATTATATATGCTGGCTGAGTAGTATCAAATTGGAATTGTGTATATTAAATAAAGGTGATTTGCTAGAAAATTATTATTCTTGTGCAAAATCAAATAGTTAAAGATTACAAATTTTATTAAGTTATAGCAGAGCCAGGTTGGGCTCATTACAAAATGCCTGACACGGCTCAAGAAATATTACCAATCACTTATAAAGTGTCAGATAGAATATACTATAGTCAGCTACAAATATTTGTCCTTGTCGTTAGATAAGAGGCGCTGAGTGATTAGAGAAGAGGCGCCGAGTCTTAAATATTCACCAGGCCAAATATTTAATTAAATATCACTTCTACAAACTTTCACCACAACATTCAAATATTTAATTTTTGGACTATACAAGATGAAACAATAACATTCGGATCCAAACTTTATATTTGCGCTCCAACTAGTGAAATATTCAATGCCCCAGGCTCTTGAGTAAATATTTAATCCCAAACCTTGCCTCAAAATAAATGAGCACTTACCATAATGTCATTCACGACAAGATTTAATATAAATTAATTGTCCAAACATTAGTCCTTTAAACCTCATTCACAACAAACTTATAATGTAGCGGAGATTAGATGAATTGTCCCAATTGAAATTTAGGACCCACGAGCTTTTCAAGCAATGCTCGGAATATATAATAAATCACCACTTAATATTTTATTATCGTGCTCAAGTATTATTAATTTTGCCAAAATAATATGAAATCAAATAAATACCTTTCGTTTCTGAATTCTGAGTTGCAGAGACAAATCTTGATTAGCATTTCCTTTCTTTTTACACAAATACTGATTACTTCAAAACTGCAAATATTTTATTCTTTTTGAAACAGATTACAAATTCGGCACAAGTGTACTTCTGTGACTCATGAAACCTCACAGGCTGGCAGAACCAGTTTTGATACAAGTGAAATAACCCCCTAGGGTATTTTCTCCAAAAAAAATTACCAAAAGATCCACAGAAATTTTAACCATAATTTGCATGCAACTGATCTCAATTAATCCAGCAAATTATACTAAAATCATAAATATCTGTAATGACCCAAACCGGGTATTTCCCAAAAACCCCTCAACTGTAACCCAAAAGATTTAAACACATACTTGCATGCACAGGATATTGATTTAAATGAAATAACCAGCAAATATTATTGCAATAACTTCTCAGAGAAATGGTATCATATTATACAACAACAATACAATAACCATGAATTACAAACTTCCCAATCTGAAATACAGAAATAACAGTAAGATCGAATGATAAAGAACCTGTGAATACAATGGCGAACTCTGCTGTGAATCCGCGCCGGAGATGAACTGGGTTTCCGTCCAATCCACCGAGAAAGCCTGAAGGTTTCCATCATCAGGTTTCAGAACCGAAAGCTAAAGCTCTCTGGATTCTCCAAGAGAAAATAAATTCATAAAACTAAGCATATCCAATGAGACTCCAAGTCTTCTTTTAAAGTTGCAACTGTGACTTCAGTTTCCCCACTCTGTCTCCTCATATTCCACTTAAAGTCACTTTTTAAATAAATATAACCGTGGGTTATAAAGTGACATAATAAAATAAAGTAAGTAATCTTCTGGCATTAAAACAGAGGGTCAAACGAACTCGAATGAAGACGTGTGATAGCTTGCCGAAAAGCTCTCGGCGAGACGCTCCAAGTCCACTACTGAAATGCCAGAAAAACCAAGTTCTGCCGACTTACTATAAATAGTAAACACCCTGGAAACCTTGTGGAAACTACTCCGATTGGCCTGAAACTGAAAACGCCTAGGCCAAACATCCCTCTGATTCACCTGCCAAGCCTCGGTTAGCCCACCTGACCATGATGAAAAGGCTAACTATAAGGCTTGAAATAATGTGCCCCGAAAAGGGGACATTACAAATCATCCCTTCCTGAAGATTGCTTGCCCTCAAGCAATCGGTATCTACATGCTGTGATCATAATACCTGGATCCCTAACCAACCTCAGGGAAGCTACTCCACCAATCTGTCATGTGAAACTGAAACAGATATTATGCCCTGACCTGTGAAGTCATTCACACAACAACAAAACAGCAACCAGTCTGATGCCAGGATCCCAAATCACTGCAGGATCAGTCGTACCAATCTGCCCTGTGCTGCCATCATCTGTGAGAAAGTCCTCAACCAAACTGAGAGCCTCACTCCAGCTGAGATCACCAACACCTCTACGGTCAGATGCAGGGGGAAAACAAACCTCACACTGATCGGCTCCCTGAATAAATACCACCCGCGAGTACGTCCCTCCTGGATCCCATAAGCAAAAGGGTCATCCATCTCCCCAACTGGCTGAAATATCCTGACGCCCTATGCCCATACTGAGCGAATCACCAGAAATGTCCTAATGCCATAACACTGCCCCTCTGATCCGTTGCCCAAACTGGAAACTGTACTGAAGAGGCAAGGTACCCAGACTGTCGGACAAGGCTTCCACCTGCAAGCAAGGAAGCGTACCAAACCAATCACTCACCCCACACCTCTGCAATAATCGGAAAAGAAAGTTCTCCGTAGGTGGGCTGAATGGAAAACAGAATGCATCCCATACAATGTGGCCAACATGCGATGCACTAACCAACTCTACTGGAATTCCTAAAACAGCATAAGGATTCCATAATTGTCTCTCAATACCATAAGCACTGGATGAATCGGTATGATAATGTAGAGGAGTCGCGGCTGTGTGGAAAGAGGAATGAACCAAGGGATGCTTGCCAACACGAGACATCTCACTATCAACAAGAGGTAGTGCAAGGAAGGGCATATCACCCATCATGCCACAAGACATAACTGCCCATCCTAGACTGCTAGTGTAAAAACTACACTGCTCAGCAACTGAGCTCATCCCGCTACTCCAACCTGGTGACCAAGACTCGCCTCTAATAACTGAACCAGGGTCCCAAATTCTGCAATCAACCTCATCCTCGTCATGGGGATAGGAAATACCTTCCTCATCTAACTCAAATAAAGGATTATCAAATGTCAAATCAGCATCCATCTCAAACAAGAAATTGTCGATCGCCTGAAAGTTATCTAACTCATAAATAAACTCTGGATGATCAAAAGATCTTTTGGGACAGCTATCCAAGTCATAGGTTTGTTGTATGCTATCTAGTTCCTGAATCACCTCCTGAAAGAATACAAACCTTTCCCTGTCGTCATGTTCCCTATACTGGCTAGTGACAACAATCTGATTTCTTGCTTCCTGAAGAGCAATACGTGTGTGTTCCAATGTACCCTGAGTAACACTAAGCTCTCTATTGAGCTTATTAACCTCATGCTCCTTTCCTTTCAACTGTTCTGCATATTTTCCCGCAACTTGTAACAGGTAGTCACGGTCTAAAAGTAAACACAAATATTCTGATTTCCAATCCTCAAAAGCTGTTTTGACCCCCTGTAAATCTGCAACATAATATCCAATACTTATACCACCTTATCCAGTCTCTTTCTGAGCTTTCCTGTAAAGATGCTCAATAATCTGGCGAGTGCTATCATGATGAACAAGAGCTGCAATAATAGCATTGTTATTGACTTTCAGCTGACATTTCAAGGCATGCTTCTCATCATTGTCATTTTGGGCTGCATTATCTAATGGGTCATCCAAATCAGCATTATACATAAGTGAGGTGTTGCTAAAGAAGTCACATGACTCCTCATTACATGAATGGTTAAAGACATCCAATTGGTGGTCACGATCTTTAACCATATCTTTTCCATCTTTTCTTTGAACGAGCGAAGGCTGAGAATCAATGGAAGTTGTTTGCTCTTCTATAGTGAACCATCTTGTAACCTCTGTTGCCTCTTCTTTAGCCTCTCCTTCATGCATTGATTCAATATTTGTTTTACAACCTCCTGCTTTGATGACAACCTCATAAGGCCTTCCTTCAATAACGGGTTTAGTTTTTTGTTCACTTATGGGTTGATTTATGATAGCTGTAAACTCTTCATATAAATTTCTGCACCTATCTTGTGCAAGTAGATCTCGAGCCAAATCATGATACTCCTTATGTGCCATTAAAGTCTTGTGTTGTAGCTTTGGATGAAAGTCCATGAAACTAGAGAAGGTTAAATCTTTATGAGCCTGTGGAGGAAGTGTGTTATAATCATCATACATGCCAAGAATTTCTGTCCTTTTATCATGTTGTAAAATCTGGGCTAACTATTGTTGTACCTTAACAAGATCCTTCGAGACTTTTCCCAAGCCATGCATCTTTCCCCTTTGTAATGGTTCTAACTGGCTGTTTGTAAAAGGGATTGCAAAATTTATGAATTCTGAAACCTTCAAATACAGAGGCAACCAAGGTTTTGCACAACTGCCCCAGTTGGATTTAGTTTATTTGTTTGATTTCAAAACTGATCCATCCTTTAGGTGCTCACACAACATACATCCAAAGAGACAACATATCTGACTTGAATTACATAGCAGAATGAATGGTGAGACCAATTGAGTAATCCCTGTTCAAATCAGATTATAGAAACTAGTTTCCAACCTCAGCCAATAATTACAACACCCATCAACATTTATCTGTAGATCTTAGTTTCCAGGCATATCATCAAACAATTTGTTTGACACAGTTGCATGAGTTATAGCTATTGTCAAGTGTTCTCTGTGATATGTATTCTATACCAATAATAGTTGTCTTGAAACAAAGTCTGAAACAGCTCTCAGGAACTACTAAACCAAGTCACCTTTAAACCCAACTCCCTGAACTCCCTTTCCTTTTCATATTACATTCTGGAGAAGCAATCAACTATAGAAATCATAAACACGCCAAACATAGACCCAAACACATTCGTTCACTGCAGAAATAGCCTTGCTATTTTGAGTCGACTTCCCGTTCAGCACTCTTAGAGAAATTCCAAGCACTTGGAAATCAATTGCTTGGGACAGGAAGTTAGTAAGGAAGAAGACGTTACTTCCTTGTTTCAGCGTTAATATACTGTTTGAATTGATAAACAATCACCTCTCCTTCATCACATTCCAACTCTGCTCTTGTAATGCAAATCTGGTCTATGAAACCGTGGCACTTCTAATATCGCTAAGTGTTGTTATGACTCCCCATGTGTAGACTGTAGCTATGCAAAACGAATCACGCTGCCCACACCCTGCTCCTATACTTCCAGCGCCCTGAGATAATGGGTAATGTTGTTAAGTGTCAATACTCTCCACACCCTGAGTTATATCCCTCCACTCACTCTAAAAATACGTTATCTTAAGCCGGAGGATGTCCACTCTATACAACTGTGTACGCCCAGGGAAGACTGACACCATAGCTACCTTCAAAATTATCAACACCACTCATAACAGTCGAGTGTGTGACCACATATACACCCCGAACGCTCAGCACAAACCGCCCGATACGTGAGTGAAGCGGTGAATGTAACAGTAGCTCGCGTGTTTGCCGAAGGGTACAAACTAGGGAACATACACGGGCATGCCAGTGGCATGCAGACCAGTTACCACTCGCTAAGGGAGCCGTCCTTTCGCGCGTCTATTGCAAAGCCAGGTCAATCCCGACATCAAATACGCATACGGCTAGAAAGCCCAAAATATATCTTAGCAGCAAGAGGATTTAAAATCCCAATAACAATCCACGATACCATTCCTTTCACCAACGCAGTGACTGCAAGTTTGAGCACAGTCCCGTCGCCTTATACACTGGTGTATGCAATCACCATATGTCACAACACCCAGCGTGAGATCACAGTACCCGACACCAGTGCTCAGCACAATACAACGAATGTATTCCAACGTGTTTCAACGTTTTAACGCTAGCAATACTTGTCTTCAGTCAAGGTTGTGAAGTGTAAAACGTTTTCCAGTAATGGTTCACCGTTTCAACTCTTTCCCCACACGCCCCAAGGTAATGAATAAATCTAGGCAAGATGCACGTCACCAAGCAAATCGACAATCCTCACCAATGACCACAGATTGATTTTAATGTATCTAATATGACCCAACACTCTCCTTTGTTGTTGCCGTGTCAATACGAGGCGCCTTTTATCCCAGACGACACCTCCCTTGCTGAAGTTTACTGTCAATACGTATCTAGCAACATGTATGCATATACTGGAATCTGAGACGCCGCCAATCTGCTCCAAATCCACTGTATGCTCAGAGAGCAGGTTGTTTGCTTGCTAGTTTGACATCGTGGATATGTGTTTTATCTTTGCTGAGTGAGGAGGCTGCTGGTCTGCAAGCTTCGAAAGTCTGAAGCGACTAATAAATATAAACCAAGGATGAAAGAATACAGATCATCACATACGTTTGAAACACTGCCCTTACACGTTTTGTATATGCAAAATTGCGTTCTATATCAAAGATAGGAAACACCCTGTTAATGAAGTCGCGCACTATTCCCACTAACTCCGTTTTAGCTGAATGTCTCTTAATGTAGTGATTACAAACAATAATATAATGATCAAAAACTGCGATGAGTTCTTCAACAAATTGCACTCACAAGTTTACCTCTTTTGATGCCACTATGAATTCTGGAAATGCTTATTTTCATGCTTGCTATAATATGAAACTGAGAATGCTTATCCAAGAACTCTGAAAACTGAATTCCTTTACTCATAAAAACCTTTTTGTAAATATGTTTCTGAATAAACTCTACATGCTGGTAGGAAAACCAGCTCTAATACCACTGTAATGACCCGCAGGTATTTCCCAAAAACCCCTCAACTGTAACCCAGAAGATTTAAACATATACTTGCATGCACAGGATATTGATTTAAATGAAATAACCAGCAAATATTATTGCAATAACTTCTTGGAGAAATGGTATCGTATTATACAACAGCAATTCAATAACCATGAATTACAAACTTCCCAATCTGAAATACAAAAATAACAGTAAGATCGAATGATAAAGAACCTGTGAATACAATGGCGAACTCTGTTGTGAATCCGCACCAGAGATGAACTGGATTTCCATCCAATCCACCGAGAAAGCCTGAAGGTTTCCGTCCTCAGGTTTCAGAACTGAAAGGTGAAGCTCTTTGGATTCTCAAAGAGAAAATAAATTCATAAAACTAAGCATATCCAATGAGACTCCAAGTCTTCTTTTAGAGCTGCAACTGTGACTCTTCAGTTTCCCCACTTTGTCTCCTCATATTCCACTTAAAGTCACTTTTAAAATAAATATAACCGTTGGGTTATAAAGTGACATAATAAAATAGAGTAAGGAATCTTCTGGCATTAAAACGGAGGGCCAAACAAACTCGGATGAAGACGTGTGATAGCTTGCCAGAAAGCTCTCGGCAAGACGCTCCGAGTCCACTACTGAAATGCCAAGAAAACTGAGTTCTGTCGACTTAATATAAATAGTAAACACCCTGTAAACCATGTGGAAACTGCTCCGATTGGCTTGAAACTGAAAACGCCTAGGCCAAACATCCCTCTGATCACCTACGAAGCCTCGATTAGCCCACCGGAACATGATGAAAAGGCTAACTATAAGGCTCGAAATAATGTGCCCTGAAAAGGGGACATTACAATATCAGACTGGAATAGAGAATTCTGAAATGAAATATGAATATTGCATTTAAAACTTTAGTATAGCAACAACAAAATATCTAATTGTAGCCACGGAACATATAGTCCGATTGGATAGCCAGAAGTATGAATTTGAAGCAAAAAGTGAGACACCTGAGTGATATCTCCAACAGGCAATGGGTTTCCGTCCACTGCCTCCAAGCTCAAGCGTTTCCGTCCTCAAACCCATTGAAAGCCAAAGCTTCCCAGAATTCTCCAAGAGAAACCAAGCACATCTAAATGCATCCATCATTCTTCTTTTAAAGCCCAAAGTAGTGACTTCATTTTCCCTCCCATGTCTCTTCATTTTCCTTTCTTTTTGTCCTTTTTATTTCCCCTTTTTATCTGATTTGAACTTAGGGAATTATAATAAAACGACTTTATTAATTTTTCCAACTCACCACTAAAGCCATTTTAATACTTTGATAAATAATTAAATTAAGTCATCATCAAATTTATTATTTTTCGACAACTTAAATTTAATTATTTAATTAATTTTCTAATATCCAAATAAAAGGGGACATTACAGCTCACCCCTATGCTCTATCACACATTGGGAGGAAGATGATCCACTAGGCTCGAGTAGGCTCAAGCACTAAGAGGATGTAGTGATCCTTCGTTGTTATGGAAGATGACTATGCAAAATGGAGATAGAAATGCAAGATCTAGAGCGAGAATGGAAAGGAAGAGGAAATGATATGAATGCGAGCAGACAGTAGATTGTAAACTCAATTCTAATACCAAATTTGGCAATCATAAACAACGACTATCCTGTGATCCAAATTTCAATCTAAAATGGCAGGTCAAAGGTGACCAGGATAGTCTGAGGTGAGTTAGAGGTCTATGGTGAGTCCAATCGCCTTAGACCTAGCAAAATCTGATGGAAATACTACCAATCTACAACTCTTTGTCAGATCTTACTATAGCCTTTTCCGCAATTGCGCCACCTATCACCTGCACATAGAAAACGGGGAAAATGTTGGTGGAAAGGGGTTGCCTAAGTCAGAGCCTGTTTTGGAATTAACCATGAAATTGAATTGAAAATTACTTGAAATGAAAGCATGTTGATATAAAGCAAAGGCTACATCAAAGAATAATAAGTCTTATACCTTGATAGTGAAATTGTTCTTGAAATGAGATCACAAATGTTGATACAATAGCATGACTCCAAAAGACCTAAAAGGACATCACAAAAGACATGCTTGCATAATGGTTGTTCAAGCTTGCCACAATGATGGATATGATGGGATGAAATGCCTTGAAGTTTGAATGTTTAATTGCTCCTTTAATGCTTGAACTTGAATGAATGCTTGATCGCTTAGGTTGACATGAGATGTGTGTGTATGGATCCCAAAATGAGGGAGGCAGCTTTGCTTTTATACCTTACCAAGCCATTTTGGGGCTCTAAACTCAGAAGCCAACGTGGGTTTGAACATCCTGCTAAAATCGAAAGACTATTGCATCTTTCAAATTTGGGCACATTTTACGGGGTACAACACAACTCCCAAGGTCTGGAGCGAGTTGACTCACCCTATACCTACCCAGACGCCCTAATTGGCAAATTTGGGCTTAGATTTGAGTCGAGGATCAATTTGGATATGGGGATGCCCAAAACGTGCGCAAAATCTAGGTGTGGTATCAAAATGAATACAAAAGGTCACCCCTAATAAAATAGAGCCTATGTATGCAAGTGGTGATTGAATGGATGAAATAATAAAGGGGCAACACTATAATTAAGGGCCCTCGTATAAATTAAATTGAGGATTCATATATAAATATTTATTAAATAAATGCGTACCAAATTCCTATGATGCTTGGAAGAATGAACACACTAAAACGGGTGATAAGTGTGGAATTGGACACCTTTGCCAAGGTGTACAATTTACGACGCTACAATTAGCCCCCACTTTAGTGGGAACATGAGCTTACACACATACAATAAAGTAGAAGAAAGAGATGATAGAGAGATGATCATTGGACAAGACTACAAAGAGGTAAGACGTCACTAAGTTCAAGGGAACAAGCCCCAAAAACAAAGATCTTAACTCATACAACTACGTGCAAGGGCACACAAAACAAAAACAAAAAAGATAAATGCAAAGTCAAACAAAGACTAAAAACAAAAGACACAACAAAGCGGTTAGTACTAAAAACAAAAGGTTCCAAATTAACTACTTGAAGACACCTCGATAGACAAAATGTCTCAACTGCTAGTATCACATTTGGAATGCTATTGCAAGGGCACAAGTGGTCCCATAGGAAGAACAAGAGCACACATCAAAGATGAGACAAGATCAACCAACCAACAAGTGAGTGGGATCACAAAGGAGAAAGAAAGGAAATCATGAATTAGTATTACACAAGCTAGCAAAGTGTGCTATGGTAGGTGATCCATGAAAAAGCACATATTCCAATGGACAATAAGTTGTGTTATGTTGTGCGATCTGTGAGACAAAGAGGAGGAAGAGTGGAAAGAAATCTAACAAGTTGTGTTATGATAGTTCCACTCATCCCAAGAGAGAGAAGGATTGGTACAAAGATGGAGTTGATAGTCTAGCAAGTTGTGTTATGCTAGTCAACCCATCCCAAGGATAACCAAGCAAAAGCATTGTATGCAAGGAAATCCGCCAAAAATGATTATCCAAGGAAAGCATTGTATCCAACAAAATCAGCCATAAAGGATTGCCCCAAGGAAAGCATCGTCTCCAAAGGAATCTGCTAAAAAATTGTATACCAGGATTACCCCAAGGAAAGGATTGTTTCCAAAGGAATTCACTAAAAACATTAAAAAGGGATTGCCCTAAGGAAAATGCTATCTCCAAAGGAATTCGCTATATCAGTGCAAAAAAAGATAACCAAGGAAAGCATTGTCTCCAAGGAAATCTGAAAAACAGAAGGATTTCCCACAAAGGAAATGCAGTCTCCAAAGGAATCCGCTATATAATACACAAGGAGGCCACATATATGCCCCCTCCTTAAGATGAATACATAGACCTGTGATGACATCTTAAGGAAAGCAAAACAAGGATACCCACCTTCAACACCAAGGAGATATCCTTCAGGCAACAATGTTGTGCAACCTTAGTCAAAGAGAGATAACTATTTGGAGGCCAAGGTAGAAACAAATGTGCAAAGCTCTTTGTTGCCAAATTCTTCCTTGGCCACCCCAAAGTCTGGTCCGGATCTTGCAAAAGTCTAGTCCTTATCATATTCTTGCAAAAGTCTGTTGCAGACCTTCAAATTCTACCCAAATTCTATCATATGAACCCGGCAAAAGTTTTATCATTTTTACGGCGAATTTGCAAATCTATGGCAAGACTTGGGCCGAATTTGGCCAAACAATGGACTTTTTTTACTTTTGTAAAGTTTTTTGTCTATTTTAGTCAATTCGACCTTCCAACCCTAAAATAGACCACTAAAAGGCCAAAAGGGTAAAACATATGTTGTTTGGACTAAAACATTAATATATATGGTGGTGTATTTTGCTATGTTGCTTTACTATTAGCATGGTGGCGTATGAACTTATTTGTTGCTGCATATATATACATATATATTTTTTAAGAAAATATATGTTTTTGTACGGATGAACTGAAAACGAATTCGAACCCACCCCAAAAAAAATTTGAACGAATTTTGAACCCAATTCTGAACTGGCAACTTAGGTAAAAAGATATCTAGCAACAAATGTAAAGGGGTCCTTAGGAGGAAGAGATCTTTGTTCGAAGACATCTACCTCCACGATGATTTCTTGAACAAAAATATCATCTTTTATAAAGAGAGGGGAAGGAAAACAAGAATTCACCTTTATACCCATATTGCTAGGTAAAAAGGGATTCTTGATGAAGGATGACACACTTGAAGCCCTCAAGTGAGGGATTTGTTTATAATGGACATCCAATTGCAAACAAGGAAGAGGTTGTGATCAAGGATACACACCTCTTGCATAAAAGAGAATCCTTGACTAAACAAACAATTCCATGTAAGAAAAGATATCACATGATAAACAAACACCACTCTACCGAGGAAAGTGGATCCTTAGAAAAGATAGGAAAATGAAAAAGGAACCCTTGCTCACCAAGCATGAAGGCAAGGAAAGGATAACACATAATGTACTCTAAATAAGAGATCACTTATAATTGACATATACTTCCAAGCAAGGAAAATGTTGTAGACAAGGATGTCAATCTCCTGAAAAGGGAAAAAGATCCTCACCAAGCCATTTGGAGGCTCTAACCTCGAAGGAGGCCAACATACGTTTGAACATCCCACTAAAATCAAATGACCATTGCACCATTCAAATTTGGGTCCAATTTATGGCGACTCCCAAGGTTTGGGGCGAGCTGACTCACGCCATACCCACCCAGTCACCCTAAACCAGCCAATTGGGGCTTAGATTTCAATCGGGGGTCACTTTAAATATGAGGATGCCCGAAACATGCATGAAATCAAGGTATGACATCAAAATAAATACAAAAGGCCACCCCTACTAAAATAGGGCCTATGTTTGCAAGTGGTGATTGAATGGATGAAATAATTAAAGGGGCACACCTATAATTAAAGACCCTTATATAAATTAAATTAAGAGAGGAATTATATTTAAATATTCATTAATTAAATGCGTAGCAAAGTCCTATGATGCATGGAAAAATGAACACACTAAAATGGGTGCTAAGTAAGCATGGAAATTGACGCAATAGCCAAGGTGTACAATTTATGACGCTACACTCTAATACTTTCTTCGTTTTGTTCAATATTTAAGGCCCCACCAAGACGAAGGACAAACACAAGTTATGGGATGGTCTTTCAAAAATGGCTTGTATCCCTGATAGTAATATCATTTAAGGGGGGAGACTTTAATGCAATTTTGAAACTTTTAGAGAAGAGCGGAGGATTGAGAATAGAGAGTACATCTATAATATATTTCAGAGAATTTGTTGAGAGAAATAACTTGTGTGAGATCCCTTCGAAGAGTGGTATTTACACCTAGACTAATCAAAGGTCGGGTTTACTAATATCATGGAACGGCTTGACCATTTCCATACCATAATTGATTGGTACAATGACTAGATTGGTTGTGAATCCAACATACTACCAGTTTCATTGTCAAAAAAATTTCGATTCTCCTAGAAATTAAAGCCTTTTCCCATACAAATAGGTGCTACTTCAATTTGTGAGAATGTAGTTGAGGTGTCCAGAACTTGTCAGGCACATTAGGAAGTGGTGGGAGGAGATCCAAACATCGAGCAGTGTTCCTAGCTTCATTTTCTATAGAATGCTCAATCATGTGAAGAGGAAGCTAAAAGAATTGACCACCTTTTCAAAAACATTCCAAGAAGATTTTCTAAAAGAGAAAGAACAAGCATACGAAGCTTTTGGCTTGAGGAGTACTAGAAAGAAAAGGCAAAGGAAAGCTGGTTGGTAGTAAGAAACTTAAATACCAAATTTTTCCACAATTTTGCAAAGAAAAAGGATGGGCAATAGGATATGCGAGATCTCAAAATTGGATGAGAGAACTCTCATAGAGAGGAAAGACATTGAGGCCACAGTTAAGTTCTTCCACAATCTTATCACCGAAGGACACCATGGATAGGAATGACCATCAAGAGATTTTGAGGTTCATAGATCCTAAGGTTGGAGAAGATGACAACAATATGTTATGTGCTCCATTCTACAAACAAGCAATTTTGGTTGTTGCATTCCAATTGCATCTTGGTAAGGCACTAGGCCAAACAGGTTCCCGACTCTCTTCTACCAGAGGTGTTGACAAATAATTGAGAAAAAAGTCTAGCTGTTAGTAGAGGAGTTCAGGAAGAAAAACAAGTTTGTCAAGGGTGTTAACTACACAGTGATAACTTTGATCCTGTAGAAAGCTGACTGCAAATCCCTTTCAGACTATAGGCCGATCTCTTTATGTAACTATTTATAAGATTATTTCCAAGGCGATCGCCAACAGATTGGAGAAAATCTTGGAAAGGATTAATTTTGAATACTGAAGTGATTTCACCTCAAGTAGAGATATTGTGGACAGTACTATTCTGGTTAACGAAATGATTCACTCAATCACCGAGTCAAAGCAAAGTAGTATGATTATTAAACTGGATGTCAATAAGACATATGATTGGGTGAAATGGAGTTTTCTCATGCGGATGACCTAAGTTACCCAATTCCCCTAGCCCTCCACACCAAGCGAATTTCAAACCGGTCCTTGGTCTTGGTCCCAGTTCGCATATGGGTTCAACCAGGGTTCGAACCCAAGCAAGCTGGTTCGTCCAAGCCGAACCTAGGTCGAACCAAGGTCAAACCAGCGCAAACCCAGACAGACCAAGTGTGAACCAGGTACAGTTCCACTGAGAAACAATTATTATAGAATTTGAATAAGATCTTTAACATTACAAAACAAAATTTGCTAAAGTTTAGATATTTATTACATCAAATTAAACTAGCCCTCAAGATTTCTTCCAGTGAAATTTTTATATCCAATTGCTGATAATGACCCCTGTCTGATTAATTGGAAGCTATCTATAGTGATAAATCATATTTTAAACATTAAACAATATATTCAATAAGTGAAGGGAGTTGCCAGCTACTTTTGTAACATTTTTCAAGTAGTTTGTTAATTACAAACAAACAAGCTCTCTCTACAGTGAAAAAGTAATAAGCATTTGAGGACTTGGAAAGCAAGAATGTTATTGGTGCAGCTGATCCCATTGGCATTGGCACTGTTTGTGAATCAACTAATGCCTTTGATGAAGAAGAAGAAGAAGAAGAATAAGAAGAAGAAGATGATGAAGATTTAGATAATCCATTAAATGATTGAAACTTGGTATAAAGTTCCAATTGTTGAAAGCCAAAACAATGATACTTGAACTCAATATTATTATTTTAATATTTTGATGTTGATAATAGCTATGATGCTATGATTACAAGTTTATAGTGTTTTTGTTGTTTTTATGATACTATGGCATTCTAATCTTAATTCATGCTTCTAGACTCCATACATATGTATATATATATAAACTTTACATGTTTTTGTACTAACGAACCCAAACCCCATTTCAAAATTTTGTCGTACCAGGGAACCGGTTCTTCGAAACCGAACCTGAACCGGCTACTTAGCAAATGACAGAAGGGTTTGATTTTTGTAAGGAATGGTTGGACTATATAATCTCTTGCATCTCGACTGCAAGAGTTTTTAAAATAGTAAATGGTTCACTGAGCAAATTTTTGGGCACCTCTCAAGGATTGTGTAAGGGAGATCCCATATCCCCATTTCTATTTGTGTTGATGGTGGAACGTTGGCTGGCATCATCAAACATCATCAAAGACTTGGTCAGTGGAAGGGCATTGTAGTCACTAGAGGAGTGGATCTCGTGGTCTTCAACAAAGCTAACACTGGGGACACATAGGTAATCAAAGGTGCACACGACCTGTATAGTAGTTACACTGGATAGATGATTAATAAAGAAAAGTCAACGATTTATTTTTCAATACTAAGAGATGGCAGACTCAAATCACCAATGTACTCGAGTGCACAATTGATTCGATCGTGGCTAAGTATTTGAGGGCCCCCAATCTTTAGCGGGGTAGTGAGGACAAACCTCTGAAGCGAAGTTATCGAGCAAAACATAAGCAAAACAGAGGCTTGGAAAGGTAAGTGGTTGATATTCGGAAGGTGGATTACAATGCTCAAGGTTGTCTTGGGGGTAGTACCCATATTTGTGATGCGTCATTTTCTCTAGGAATGTGACTACTCTCAAAGAAGAATCATGTTGAAAGTTCTTAAGGAAAGGTGCAAATGAGGATAGGTGAACAACGCTTGTCAATTGAGACAAAGTTACAACACTGGCCGATTGTAGTGGTGTGGGAATGAAAGATTTGAAACTTCAGAATAGGGCCCTCGGTGCAAAACTGGTATGGAAAATGTTTAAATGTCCTAACAAGCTTTGGTGTAGAATTATGTAAAGTATCTCAATGAATCAAACCCAAGTAGAATTGTCACTTGCATTCAGCAAGGGTGGCTTGGAATGTCCCAAAATATTTAAAAGTGAACTGAGTTAATTAAGTTGTCCTAAAATTAATTTAATACCATAAGGATGACTTTAATTAGTTAATTTAATAAAATAAAGTCGAATGAAATAATAAAATAAAATAAATTCACTTTATTAATCAAAATTATAGTTAGCCTATTATCTTCTGAATATTTCTTAGTCATTTATAAGGTGGCAGGAAATTGTAAATCATCATGGAATGCAGTGTTCCACCCCCGTCAGAGACACGAGGATATCAAGATAGGTTTCGAGGACATAGGGACAAAGGGCCGAACTGCGGGGGCACAACAGGGGGCGGCGAGGGGCAGTGCTAATATACATATAGTACTTGAAATGCTAGATATGAAAAAGATGTATAAGAATTACATTTCAAATGAAATTTTCGCAAATTAGTAAAATAGCAAATTGCAAATACTAAATAAAATTTCAATTGGACAAATGAAATTGCCGAATTGGAGATTTCAATTATGTTGAAAATATCATAAAGATGATTACAATGTGTAGCATGATAAAAAAAAAGTACAAAATGTCAAAATGTAGTGAAGGGAGGCCTCTTATCATCCCCCAAGGCAAACTCTTCCTCATCGGTTGAATTACTAGACTCCTCACGGTCAAGCTCCACCAAACTAACACCGACTGGCCCTTCATCTAAAGTCACAACACCCCGATCCTCATCAATCTGTGATGGTTCCTATGGCTCTACATACCATCATGTTGTTGGACTCTCAGTGTGCACACATGTCTTGCGGTCAATGAGACACAAAGCACAATGTACATCCACAAGAATCTCTGGTCTCCCATAGGTAAGTCTATTCCTCTTAAGAAAATGGATGAAGCTATATGTAGACTAGATCCTCTCTGTAGTGCAGATGAATGGCTAGTGTGGTAGTCTTTGATTTTATTCCATGACAATTCCACCACAAAATTGGGTCCTCCTGCACTATAGTTCCTATATCCATCTTTGTCGCAACAGAATAACCCTTAAGAGTGGCAAATTTCATCCACTCAGTGTGAATCGTGCCAACAGTTGTAGGATCATACATCTTGTCAATGCATCGGAAGAACCCTACCTTCATGTCATCATCTTGAATCATTGTTACTCTACGAAGCCTAGGCATGTCCCACTTCAGATTCAAAGCAGAAGTAGCCATATGCAAGGGAGTGTTTAGCTTGTCCCATCATCGTTGAATGACTAGCCGAATGTGTACATTGTAGAATGCTAAAGTGGGGTCCTCTTGCATGGCAGCCCTCATCTAGTCAAGCATAGAAACGATGCACTCATACACCTCTCCAAGGGTAGGTGCATCTCCATCCCCATATCTAATGACCTAGAATATCGGAGACAATGTATTTTGGTTCACTCCAAAATAAATCACTCTTCACTATATCCTTCACCCTCTTCCCTTGCTCTGTCTTGACCTTGGCCCATCGATTCCACTGTAGTCATAAGCATAGTTCAAAATATCGGTATCGGCAACTTATCGCCGAGGGCAAAAAAAAAATATCGGAAAATATCGAAGATAAGTCGAAAACTTATCGGGAAAATATCGAGAACTTTAAAACTTGATTAAATTTAATTAGAAATGCATTTTTTTTGCAAAATTCAATAAGCAGATGCATCTAATGAGTTAGTAAATGAGTAAACAAACCAAACAAGCTGATCTAGATATATATAAATGCAAATAGGGTACAAA
>MU228190.1:1323561-1352427 GCA_018584345.1 Thuja plicata | reverse complement strand
CAGAGTTGCACACGGATCTTACAGTGATAGCCGGACAACTGTTTGACGAAATGCCAAACACATGATTTGCTTAGAAATTGGTAGAATTTACATGGTTTTTAGATGAGGCCAACTTAGGCTCATTACATTCCTCTTCCCACGAGCTCTACTAAAAACTACTGGAGTGAGAGGGAGTCTAGCCCTAGAAGTTTGATCATGATGTAGATGTGGTTGTGCCTCCTCCCTCTGCACAACTGGTCGTGACTGGACCTCCACCCTGGATGTAGATGGTGTTGATGGTGGCAATGACTCCTCATCATCTAAATCCTCTTCAATGTCACTGTCCTCATCCTCCACAATGTCATCCAATCTCACTGCGAATCCACCCTCCTCCATAGCCTGCTTCTCCAAATCATAGATCTAATCCTCTGTGAACAATGGAGGCTACTCCTGTGATGTCGAATCAAAGTAAGGATCTATGTCATCTAAATCAAGTGGACCAGTTGGTGTTGCCTCTTCTTTTCTAATGCGCAATCGAAGGTTATTTCACACAAAGACAAGGTCATTGAGGCGTTTTTGTGATAATTTGTTCCTCTTCTTTGCGTGAATGACTTCGAACAAGCTCCAATTGCGCTCACAATTGGATGAACTACAAGGCTGACATAAGATTCAGAGGGCAAGTCTCTGCAGATTTGGGGCATTTCCACCCCAATTTCGCCACCAAGCATCTACAAAATAAAATATTAAAGAGTTAGAAAGCAACTTAAAAACATATTTAGTAACTTAGTATTTATCTACTTATCATGCATGTGAAAGACTCCAAAAAACCAAATATTGTATCTGGGGTTTGAGAGTTTCTTCCTCTCTTTGCCAAATCCGAAGAGAATAGCTTGCTTGTTGCATTTTGGTACACCTCCAATTCGGCTACAATGAGGTCTCTCACCTGAACATCGGGTACCATGCTCTGCATGCAATCAATGAGGGCCTCCATGACCTCTCCATTGGGATCCGAGTAGGATGGAGAGAAGCGAAAACGAGGGTTGAGGAAGTACCCCGCTGCATGAATGGGTTGATGGAGCTGATTGTTCCACCTCTTATCAATAATTTCCCATATGGGGTCAAATTTGAGGTTGTCCCCAATGTAGAAATTTTTGATAGCCTCTTTGGCCCTATCCATGGCCTCATAAATATACCCCAATGGGGTTTGATCCCCATCTACCAAGCGGAGAACTCTAACCAAAGGCTCCGACGCCTACAAGTAGAAAAAGATTATTATTAATCATTAGAGACTAGAGTTACAAATTAATAATGAAAGACTTGATTCTTGAATACAAAAAATTAAATAGTCAAATTTTCAAGTTTGCAAGTTACCTTCACAATTTCTGTAGCAGTTTGTGCAAATTGGTTGTTGAAGACAATGCATGCAACACTTTCTCCATCTGGCTTCTTTAAATAACTTGAGTCTAGCCATGGTTGACTCACAAACATTTGCTTCAAAGCGCTCAAAGAAGTAATAATACTTTGCAACGTTAAGAAAATCGTTGCAAACCTTGTGACTCCCGCTCTAACCAACTCCTTCCCTTGAGTGTGTTCTCTCATCAAGCGGAGAACCCAAGGATGATTGTAAATGTATTTTGTTATCTTTCTTGCATCCTCTACAACCGGTCTCACCCAATCCAATTTTCCTATGTCCTCCAAAAGAAGGTCAAGGACATGCGCTGCACAAGGAGACCAAAAAAATGTACCATATTTTTCTTGGAGGATCTTACCCACTACCACATAATTCGCTGCATTGTCGGTTATGATTTGCACAACCTTCTCAATCCCCACCTCTATCACAACTTGCTCTAACATTAGAGCCAAAGTTTCAGTTGTCTTTACCTTGTTGGAGGCATCCAAGGATTTCAAAAAGACCACTTCATCCTTGCAAGAAATCAAAAAATTGATGATGGTACGGTTTATTCCATCTGTCCATCCATCTAAAAGAATGGTGCAGCCAAATTGTTTCGATTGTAATTTTTGGTCTTCTACCACATCTTTGGCCCTAGTAACTGCTTCTTTGAGCAACCTACAAGCACAAAGTAAAATTAATGTTAATTGTTAAGTTACAAGTACACATTTGATTAAAAAAATAACTCATATTCAACAAATATAAGTAAAAGTTGTAAAAGTAAAACTATAAAATATTTAAAAATTAAAACAAGTGAACTAACCTCCCACTCAACTCTCCTGGAGTAGGCGCCTTGTAGCCCTTTCCCGCCACAGTACATCCTGTCACAAAATTCAGCCAATGGGAACTTGCAACAACATTGAAGGGGATGTTGAAATACCATAAATCGAAACATTGAATGTCAACTTGTTGATGCACCTCACTACTCCACCCAGTAGCCTCCAATGATGGTTGTGCACCAGGCATATTTCTGTGCACAAAATAACTATCTATAGAAGATTTATGTGGCAATGGTGGTAGTCTACTAGAACCAACAAAAGTGGTGGCTGAGGGGATGGCAAATTTGCGGATACGTGGGCCACGAAGAGAGCCCACTATGCCCTCAAGTGCTTCTTCTTCTTCTAAGCTAACTAGGATACCTAGTCACAACCCATATTATTTCATTATGATCATTGTTTTAGCAAAATCCGAACTAATAATGGTGATTAGAAAATGATAAATGATTCTTAAAAAGGAAATAGTGGGATACCTTAAGATTCAGAAATGGCTGCCCTCATGGCCAATTTTGCTCTTTCCCTTTGCAACTTTTTATCTTCTCCAGCAGCGAGTAAGGAATTCTTTCGTGGTAGCCTCACAAACGCTTGTATCATGCCTTGTGATCCCTCCAGTGTGGTATTTCAAACGAGATATGCCTTCACTAATTAGTTTTTAGCATTTTATGCATATCACAGTATTATATTCAGGTCCTTCAAAGCAATAGTTCCATGTCTTGTCTCTAGCCCCTTTAGGACGCATGCCTACATATCCAGATGGACATGCGTGTACTCGGGTACTGGCGACTAACCCAGTTGTGGAGCTATCCCTATTTGCCATTTTAATGTTATATCAACCTACACATACAAATTGACAGCACAAATTTAGAAATTTAATAAAGAAATATAGAAACAAACTAAATTGGTTTATAACTTTAAATAAGTTTAAACATTACTAAAACTTGAAAGAAAAAAACAAAAAAAGTGTAAGATTATGAAATTTTTTTAAAATATGAAATTATTGAGAAAACTATGAAATTTCTTGCAAAAATTGTTAAAAAATGGTGTTAGATCTTGTTTATTACACTCTAAGATGAGTTAGAGTACATTGGAAATGGTATTATAAAGTTTTTATAAACTTAGATGCAACTATGACAAGACAAAATGATTTAAAAATAAAAATAAAAAAGAGTTTTGAAAACTTACTTGTGAATCCGAATTTGCTTGAAAAACCTCTTTGAATCCGCTCCAAATCCACAAAATATTGCTCTCCAACGCTGCAAATCAAGTTCTTTCTCCACCAAACCCTATTTTTCCTCTCCAAACTGGTATTTGCAAACAAAAAATTACTTTTGACCTTTTTTGGGCCATCAGTCCCTATAAGCGGACTGCGGCCAATATTTTTAGTAAATATCGCGATATTTTGGGAAGTTATTGCCGATATTTTGGGCGATATGATATGAACTTTTCGGCGCGATAAGTTCGCACGAAAGTTACAGAACTTGTCGCAGTGCAGAACTTATGACCATAGATGACTTGTCGCAGAACTTATCGCGATAAGTTCACTTATCGCCAATAAGTCTGCGACAAGTCAATCTATGGTCATAACTATGATTTGTAATGCCTCTTGCAACTCAATCATTCTCTCCAAGAGAATGAAGTAGGATGCATGTTTGGTCTCAACTGGTTTCAAGAACTCCTTCGCAAAGCTCTTGAATAGTGCATATGAAGTGTTGTGGTTGTAGATGAGCATTTTGTAATGTCCCCTTTCTAGCACTTATTGTATGATGTTGTCATTAGCCTATTTTCCTATGGCCTCATAGGATAACCAGGACATAAAAGGGACTTAGAGGCCATTTGGCCTGGGCAGTTTCAGTTGCAAATCTTTCTGAGGTATTTTGAGGCAGTTTTGGGCACACTTACTATTTATAGTAAGTCATTCTAGGCATGATTGTACCTCCAATGGTAGTGACATGTCGATGGTTAATGTTTAATATCGACAGAGAATTTATTTATCATTGATATGATTTATTGTGCAGTAGTAAAGTTAGTTTATAAAGTTAAATTTAAATATTTAACTTTATTAATGCAAACTCTATAGTTGTGGGAAATATTTAATTAAAAGAGTTCTTTATTTAATAACACATTGGAGATATAAAATGTTTGGAGAATTAAGATTAAAGGAAAAAGCATCACGGAAAAATAGAATTTGCGATAAAATAGGGGGAAAAAGCAATCGCGGAAAAATAAGAATCGCAAAAAAAACAAAATCCCAAAAAAATAGGGAAGGGCAAAAGAAGTGATTTTGTTTATCCCACATTGACAAGGTGAGTGAATGAGCTTTTACGAGAGCGTTATAAAAGAGATTGAAGAGCTCTCTTTCAGCATACTTGGTTGAATATTCTTATTGTTTATGCTTTGGTTCTTGAAGGAGATTGTGTTTCTTCTTGCTAGTTTGTGAGGACGAAAACCCTTACAGGCAACATTCTCCACATTGTTGAGAGACACAATCTCAAGGATTGGGAGTGGCTTCACTATAAGAGTCACAATGGAGCTTATTGAGAGTAATTACCTCAATCTTCAGCGGTGAATATTGCAGATCTGATTTATAGCAGCAGTTGTGAGGAGTTTGGGGAGTTTGACAAGTGTGTTCATAGTTGTATTTATTGTTGTTGCTGCATAATAGTTCCAGCTGTGGCATTTTGGTGATGTATTCATGTGAGCTAGGGTTTGAAACCCTTTGTATTTGCTGATTGAAATTGTTGCAGATATTTATATTCATTTCCAGCAAATGGGTATGTTGAACTTGTGCTTATAATTTGATATGATCATCTGGGTATTCACAGTTTGCAAAATATTATTTCATTTTCAACATTGTATCAAATTTTGATGATTAAGTTTAAAGGTTTTTAGCATATTAGCTGTGGCATTTTGGTGATGTATTGATGTGAGCAAGAGTTTGAAACCCTTTGCATTTGCTGATTATAATTGCTGCAAACATTTCTATTTATTTCCAGCAAATGGCTATGTTGAACTTGTGCTCATAATTTGATTTAATCGTCTAGGTATTCACACTTTGCAAAATATTATTTCATTTTCAGAATTGTATCAGATTTTGGGTGATTAAGTTTTAATGTTTTTAGTGTATTATTATTGTTATTTACTGCAATATAAATATGTCCTTCAATTATATTATATCTTCTCTATTCAAGATTTTAAAAAAAGACACAAACAGGGCAGCATATTACACATTTGCCCATCTCTTGTATTGTTGACCACTCCTCTATTCCAGTCAATCTTCCCTAGGTCCTTGAGAACATTGTTCATGGAATGCACACAACATGGAGTCCACCAAATATGTCTAGGCTACCTCAATAAGCTTCCCTGCACTCTGCACACATGTGTTGCATCTATCACTACTTGGACCACGTTTTGTGGCCCAACCTCGTCAATAGCCTCCCTAAGGACCTCAAACTGAAAATCAGCATCTTTGCGATGCCCTGTATAATCAACTGCCCTAAGAAAGTATGGGCCCTCTGCACCTATAACCATGATGATAATGAGAGGACAATGCCTAATGTTCGCCCACCCATCCATAACTCTGTTGCATCCACACTCCACCCAACATGCCTCCATCTTCTCCATCAAAACATTGATCTTGGAATAGCTCTTATCCAATATCATGGTCCTCAATTTGTGCTTACTTGGTCACACATTTGATGGTCCACCCCTCCCCACCATCGATATCATCTCCTTACAAAAAGGAGATTGAGTTAAATGAAATGAGATGCTATTGGCAAAGAGCATGCAAATGGCATCATCTATCTCATCCTTGAGCTCCACGTTGAAGAATTCAGCTATGGGGTTACTTTGCATCTTGCGTTACCCTTTACCCTCTCGTGATTGGGCCACAACACAATGAATGGATGAAGGTCCTAACATCGATCCTGCTCTCTGATACAGTTTATGAATAGAAACATGTGGCTAGCTCTAACACTATTTGTGATATCCTAATATTTAGAACAAAAAAAACAATGTGTAAATAAATAGGCAAGGAAAGAAGCATACCTTGTCATTGTATATAATCTACATTTTCATATAGTTTAGAATTGATCTAGTGATAGATGGAGCTTGGCACTCACCAAGACATCCATCCACCATGTAGACACCTTAGCTCTGATGATATGTATAAGTGACTTCAGGCTGATCACTTGTATATACCACCATAGCTAGTGAGCTGCATGATGGACCAATGGCTTGATGATCGATTTTTGCAACCATCATCATGTGATCACCATCATGTTGTGCACTACATTGATTTCATATGCAACGCCATCAACATACATGCATCCATCCATGACATGCCATCATACATATATGCATCACATAACTGTCATACATACACATATGATGCATGCATATCCACATCATACATGGATACATCCATCTTGATGTGATTGCATAATCATCATTAATATCATTGCATTATACCGCATATTGCATCATCCTTCATAATAATATCATAGCATCGACCTTCATTCATAAGATGAGACTACATCATATCATGATCATTGTCAAGGCATCATAGCATCAAACATACTATCTTGCATCATATTTGCATTCACAACATAAGCATAGCATTACATCATTATGGGCAGATCCATACTTAGCCGATATGTGTAATCGGGCCTAACAAAATAAATATCATTTATCATTATGAGACTTAGCCGATTTCAATAATCGGGCTTGGCAAAATTATTATCATTAACCACTTTTGATTATGGGCGGTTCACCGCAATAATCATAAATGATTATTACGGTGAACAAATACTCTTTCCATTATTTGTTACGAAAGGTGGCATCTCTTCCATTGCGCCCCTTCATTGCAAATGATGAATAAAAATACCAACGTCATAGCACGACACAAAGGCAGATTAGAAGATTGAATAAAATATATATTTCCCTTGTGGAGCACTCGAATGAGCATACTGATTGCTATAGCAATCGAATGGTGCAAGCAATTCTATTCCATATCTGAGATGGCATCATCTAGAAGCACATTCTCTCAAGTACAGATCGGAGACAGTTTCATCATCAAAGTATTAGCGCATATAAAAGAAAGAAATATCAGACACAACCTATATCTCTGCGATTGAGATATTCTTCAACCTGTATAAGCAACGTGGATAAAACATTGTACAATTAGACACAGCCATCAAAGTTCTAAAGCCTAATTCATATTGCCACAAGACACAACACTTATATTCTTTGTATACAACCTTCTTGTTATCTTTGGAAGCGTATGCATTTTGAATTAAGCATATCTAGCATATGCATTTGGAATTATACATAACCTTTCAGCTCTACATTTGATGTTATCATTCCTTTGCATTATAAACTTGTATATACAAACAGCACTATCATTTAATTGAAGTATCATTCAATAGTAGCACCACCTTTTACATTGTGAAAGTTTGTAATTTAGATTCATTAATCAATTATTCAAGTTAGAATTGTGGAAATCCCGTAGTGTCTCATAACTAGCCAAAAGGGGACATCCATACTTAGTCGATATGTGTAATCGGGCCTGACAAAATAAATATCATTTATCATTATGAGACTCGGCCGATTTCAGTAATCCGGCTTGGCAAAATTATAATCATTAACCACTTTTGATTATGGGCGGTTCACCGCAATAATCATAAATGATTATTACGGTGAACAAATACTCTTTCCCTTATTTGTTATGAAAGGTGGCATCTCTTCCATTGCGCCCCTTCATTGCAGAGGATGAATATAAATACCAACATCATAACACAACAAGAAGGCAGATTAGAAGATTAAATAAAACATATATTTCCCTTGTGGAGCACCACCTTTTACATTTTGAAAGTTTGTAATTTAGATTCATTGATCAATTATTCAAGTTAGAATTGTGGAAATCCCATAGTGTCTCATAACTAGCCAAAATGGGACATTACACTATTGAACAACCTAAACCTGCATCCTACTAGAAAAAGTAGTAGGCATTGCAACTTCACTTTCATCAGGAACACTCCAAAGCGTGTTGATCTCAATTATGTAATGGACATTTGTAGCCTGTTCCAAAAATCTACACTGATCCACACCTTTTCCTCGAATAAAGAGGAAGTGTTCATTAACTCTACTAGTGATACCAAACCATTCCATACTGCACATGTTGCATCTCCATTTCCATGTGCCACCACTTGTCGCCGATGTGTTTGGTATTCTTGTTGCAAATTGTTTGAGAGGAGACTTAGGATCATTAAGACCCTTAGCAAACTCCATCAAAAGTTCGGAGGGGCAATCTACGATAATTGGTGCACTTGCCCTGGAACTAGTTTGACCTTCCTAATCAGCCCCATGCTCACCCCCCTCAACCCTCAAGCTCCAGTTCATATTCTAATTCACTTCCACCATGAGAATGAATTTCTATCTCATCCTCACTCATATCATGACTATGAGAGCTCATTATGACACTGCATTTCACAAAATAATATCAATAAGCACCTAGTTTCAACCTACTTTCACAAATTAAAACTCTAATTTTACAAAATTTCAACTTCGAAAAGAAAAATCAAAATTTGATGTTGAATCTTGAGGGTAAAAGGAAGAATGATTCCAGCATTAACATTGGAATGATCATTCATATTACACTCAAGATTTAACATCAAGTATGATTTACAAAATTAAACAACAAAAAAAACCAAAAAATAAAACAAATGAAAACCCTACCTTGTGCTAGAAAAATATCTTCAAGGTGTAGATTCTTCCTCTTCTTATCTCTTCAAGAAGGTGTAGAATCTTCCTCTTCTTCTTGCTCCTTGTCACTTCTCTTTCAGTTGCACTCACTCCTTTCACTCCTCCAATCACTCTTTTCTCTCTTTTAAACTCTTCTCTATCTGCTGTAAAAAAAATGAGAATTGAAGTTGTGAGTAAAAATGAGGTTTGGAGGCAATTTTGTAGGCTTGGAGGGGAATGGATTAGGCCCACCATAAATTAGTCATATCTAACCCTAAAAGCAAAGAATTATTTTTTTAAATGACTTTTCTTCTAGCCCGAGACACAAAATGCACAAACGTCACCAAAACACTTGAGGTACATCTAGGCATCCCGAGACATCCCGGAGATGCTGAGTCATCTCCCCCATCTCTGGATGTCCTAACGGCGGTGGTGGGACAGCAGGGGGACGTGTTGTCCATGTCCCCACATCTCGCTGACGTCACTGTCTCCGAAACGCGGGGGTCCGAGGGCGGAAACACAACCCCATGTTTCTCTCGCTGAATGGTTAGGACCTTCTCATCCCTATCTCCAAAATGCGGGGGTCTAGATGCGGAAACGAATCCCCGTATTTTACTAATGGAATGTTTTGGATCTTCTCTTGTTTTCTGAAAGTGGATAGCTGACAATAGTTTGCATCAATGTTCCCTGACTCGCTGCAAGTTAGGAGTGGCAAGTCAAGCGGGTCAGCAAGCCGAGCCATGCTCAACGGGTCATTATGGCACTGACTCATGACTCGGCGGGTCGGGGCCTTTGACTCACATGACTCGCCGAGCCAACGAGCCAGGGGCTGACTCGTCGAGTCCAAGGGTCGTGACTCGGTCGGCGGCGACTTCTTATGACAACCAAAAAAAAAAAGAATTACCAAGTGTTTTTATATTTTTTCTCCACTTATCTCTTGCCTCTAACCCTAAAATGTGTCTTGTTTCATTGTTATGAGAAGAAGAAAGGAAAAGTGAGAGAGAGGAAGAAAAATAAGAGGCCATTGGTTCGCAACCAGCAGCGAAGAAGAGCTAAAAAGCTTTCATAAATCACATTTGGGCAGCACTATACTTGCATTGAGAGCATCAAGGAGTCCATAGCAGCTATTACAAAGACTTCTCAACTCATTTGAGAGAGGAAAGTGTTAAATTTTATGAATTTTGTTGGTTTTTTTTTGTACGTTTATGGATTTTTCAGTTTGTTGTTAAATTTTTTAAGTTTAACTTCCCAAATCTTGAATGTTTTCTATTCAAATATAAATTGCATACTTCAATGACAGAAATAGAAAAATAGCAAACCCAAGATTTTTTTTCAAAAAAATAGTAAACATGTATTTACAAATTTTTCTAAAAAAAATGTAGGGTTTGCTGATTTTTCTAAATTCTTTCTTTGAAATTTGAAATTTTTCGAAAAAAAGCACAATGCACAAATGTAGAGATTGCTGTTTTTTTCTATTAGTTTATAACTTTATAAAATACAATGCACAAATGGTAATTTGTTTGTAAAATTGTCTTATTGCAGCAGTATTCACATTTTGAAAAAATTAATCTTTCCCAATGGGTAAAAAGGATGAGGCTTGGAAATACACTGAAGAGTTTCCTAGTAAAACAAGAAATCAAACAAAATGCAAGATTTATAAAGAAGTTAATCATGGTGGCATAAATAGATTTAAATCCCATATTGTCGGCATATGTGGCCATGATACTCAGCCATGTAAATAAGCAACTACTGAGGCAATTCGTTTCTGTTATGTCCAATTAGAAACATTTAAACGATAAAAGGAAAATAAGAAGAGGCAATTGGAAGAATTAAATGTTATTGGTTCCCGTTCATCCGCATCTGTAAGTTGTGTTGGAGAGGTTTCTTCCATGCCTCCCTTTCGTCCTAGTGCTTTTACTAGTGCTAGTGCTTCTACTTTTGCTTCTCCTAGTGGCACTATTACCTTTGATCCTAGAGTCCGTAAATCCAAGTTGGACAATTATTTTGTGCCACGCACTACTCCTGGTGCACAGCCTTCGCTTGAGAGCATGGGTTGGAACAAAGAGGTCCATGATGCTGCAAAAAAACGAATTTGCAAGTTTTGGTACTTTTGCAACATTCCATTTATTGCAGCCAAATAATTCTTTTTTATTTGATTGCTTTAAGTTTAAAATTTATAGTTTGAAGTTGAACTTTGCTTTGTCTAATGATTAATTGCAATGAATTGTTATAATTTTCTCACATATTTAATCTATTTGTGACAGGTCTCCTTACTAGCAAGGCATGATAGATGTTGTAAGTTGTAACCATTTGTGGGGCGGGGTTTAAGGCCCCTATTGATGTCGAGTTAAGTGACCACCTCTTGTTAAAAATGGTTGAGGATATGAAAGTTGAGCTATAGGACCACCGAGAGTCTTGGAGCAAAAAGGGTTGCACCATCATGACAGATGGTTGGACGGATAGGAGGAATAGGACACTCCTAAATTTTCTTGTTTCCTGCGGAGGTGATTGATCATTCTACTTCCCTAAATGCATTGAATAATTTAAATTTTGATTTATTGATTGATCAATGATCATTGATAATTATTTTGCTTTATTTTCAGGATCCGCCATGTTTTTGAAGTCCATCGATGCTTCCTCACATGTGAAAAATGCAACATACTTATGTGAGGCTATTGAGGCAGTCATATGTGAGGTGGGAGAAGAAAATGTAGTGCAGGTGGTGACGTATAATGCAACAAATTATGTTGTTGCAGGTAAACTTTTAAGTTTTGATGGAGAGGAAACAGAAATTTTATTTAAAATTTTCTTATCACATCTAATTAATTTAAAATTGTTGCAGGTAAACTTTTGATGGAGAGGCACCCTAAAATATTTTGGTCTTCATGTGCAGCCCATTGCCTTGACCTCATGTTGGAGGATATTGGTAAGCTTGAATGGGTGAAAGAATGTGTTGATAGGGCCAAAAACATCTGCAAATTTATCTACAATCATGCATTGGTCCTTAGCATTATGAGGCAATACACGGGGCAAAAGGAGTTGGCTCGTTCTAGTATCACTAGATTTGCCTCAACTTTTATCACACTAAATTCCTTGATGAAATCAAAGGCAGGTTTGAGGCGCGTGTTTGTTGGTGAGGAGTGGACGTCCTCATCCTATGCTAGGACCACTGCAAGGATGGATGTCGTAGATTGCATTTTAATGAGGCAAGTTTTTGGACTCCTTGTACAGAAATCGTGCAGGTAAATTTATTACAGTTAAATATTTAGTATTTACTTTTTTATAGTTTTGTGCATATTTTTTTTTGTTTGCAACTTTGCAACTTTGCAATTTTGCTTACTTTCATGAACACTTGTGACTTAATTGTTTTTGTTTAACAATATTTGCAGGTCACTAAGCCCCTGGTAGTTCTCCTATGAGTTGTTGATGGGGAGAAGCCCTCTATGGGCTACATATATGAGGGCATGGGTAGGGCAAAGGAGGCCATTAGATCTATATATGGAGGAATTAAGGATAAGTATAGCCCCATTCGGGAGATAATTGAAAGGAGATGGCATAACTAGCTTCGCAGGCCCATCCATGCAACAGCTTATTTCCTCAATCTAGCATTGCATTTCCGCAATGATTTCAAGGCGGATGAAGAGGTTCTTAGTGGCCTATATACAATGGTACAAAAGATGTCTACTGATACCACAGCTACACTACACGAGATGGACACATTTGATAATGCAACAGGAGTGATTTTCGGAAGCAAAATGTGCAAATACGCTCGGACAGAATTGCAGCTAGGTAGAAATATATGTTAATATTCTTATGTTTATACACTTTAATTTTATAATCTAGCCTTAAAGTTGGAAATGAGACAAAAAAAATTCTTTTCTTTATTTCAGATAGATGGTGTCAACATTTTGGGCCTACATTTGCCATCTATATATTGAGCCAGCCATGCGGCACTTCAAGATGTGCGCGCAACTGGAGTATGTTCGAGCACATCCACTCGAAGAGGTGTAATAGATTGTCTGTCGAGAGGTTGAATGACCTAGTCTTTGTTCATTACAACCTTCAGCTTAGAACCAAACAAATTTTGGATAGTGACACCTCTCTAATCACGCTAGAGGAGATTGATCCAGAGTCCAAGTGGCTCACTGAGTCTATCGATCCTGTCTTCACTGATGAGGATCTTAAGTGGGTTGACTAGGCAGACAAAGAGGCTGAGGTTGTAGCTATGGAAGAGGAGGATAGAGCACGAGGAGGCACAGCTGATGTTGATTGAAGTCGCACCTCATAGGCAGAGACTATGGCTGCTCAGTCATCTAGGACCTACCTTAGACACCTTTCTAGGAAGCAGAAAGACTACTCTGAGCCTGAGCCTGAGCCATAGACTTGTTTTTTGTTTACACATATGTTTGAGACCATTTGATGTCATGGATTTCATGGATTTTATATACATTTGACAATATTTATAATTTTATACATCTATGTTTGCTATTTCCTTCTGCTACAATTTACGTTTGTACTTATGTGATGAATGTATGTTTATGGATGTGATCAAATTAGCTTCTATTTGATGATGGTATAGTGTCTTTAAGCTTTATTGAATAGTGGGTGCATGAAACAAGTTTTAAATCGTTACAAATCTCTAAATTTCAAGGGGTTTTTCATTTTGCCAAGTCGCTGCCCAGTCATCAGTTGAGTCGGCCTTGCCGAGTCCGAGTATGGGAACTTTGCCTTTTATTCAAATTGGGACTGAAATTAATTATGTAATGTCTGAAAATGAAATACATTCATTGGCCAGAATATCATCATAACTAAGAGCGGTTTTCAGGCTGCACAAATTTAGTTTTACCATCTTAGGTCATAGAACTTTGTTTGTAACCCTTGGTATTCCACTGGAGCTCTGTGGACAGGACTGCCAAAGCACTCTCTTAAATATTCCAAGCAACCTTGCAACTTGCAAATCGAACAAAACGTCTCGAGGTTAACAACTTCCATATAGGGGAACATTGCCATTCCAACATATTGGCATATCAAAACACACATCAACACCTACTGAAACTCAAATAATAATATAAGAGTTTAACTAAGGGCAGGAGATCCAACTTCTGGTACAAGCAACAACAATTGAAAAACCTCTTGTGCTAAATGTAGCCAATACCACCAAGAACACATTGTAGAAAATTGTAAGGAAAAGAATCCACCTTCAGTGATCAATTACCATGAACAAAATGTATGGTTAGAGTTTCCACTCCTTTCAGCACACATCAGTATTTGGGAATTTCCAATATCTCAAACAAAGCCATTCAACACATCGCTCCAACATCAGTATTACTATATGGGAATTTCCAATATCACAAACAGAGCCATTCAACACATGGCTCATTCTTTTAACACTACCAAGTAAAAATATTGCTCTATAATTCTTATGTGTGTATCTCTTAAATGCATCAAAGGGCACTTGTTGGGCTATGTCACATAAGCTGCACATTATAGCTGATTACTGTACAGCAATGTTATGTTCTTACTGACATATATCACAGAAAAAAATATGATCAACAAAGTTAGAAACCTTAAATCATTCTGAAAAAGCATCCTTAAAAAGAAATAAAAATCAATGGGAAAAAAGTCTTTATAGATGAACATAGCAGCTAAAAGAGTTCCCTACCATTCACGGAGCTTATCACATTTGGGAACTTTTTGTGTCTGAGGGTGGCAATAGAGAATATAATCTTCTCCTTTTATGGGAGGGCATGCCCATATGTAACAACTTGTGAAACCTCTTCTTTTACAATAGTCCAAATATCCAATCTGTTCAACAAGATAAAAAAAAATTATGGACTAATCTACTGAAAAACTTGCAAATGTATGATGTGAAAGAATTTGAAGTTCTTTGCACTGCAGAAATTCTTCCTGCTCTTCTCCTGTTTTACTAAAAATATATCTAACCACAAAATAGGAAAGGGCAAGAGCAAAAAAGTACATTGTTGAGCAATCCATTATAATGAATAAATTATCATGCAGTAAAGCAAACTAGTGACTATACCACTCTAATGCTATCTTCAAATGCATTTAGGAGAAACCAGTAAAGATAAGTTCATGAGTAATTAGGGTGAGTTATAATAGCCAAATGATTTATGCTTTTCAGTAGAACAACATATTACCAAAATTTCGTGGTATACAAAAGTGCGAAGGGATTCTCCAGTCACTGCTGTCACGTCTGGTCTGAAATACTTCACAGAATCCAAATAAGAGAGGGAAATGCGTCGTTGGTTTGGATGAGAACATTCTGAACCAAATTCCTGAACATACACGCTGAAGAGGCAAACATCTACACCATTTATTTTCTGAAATAGAAGAAGAACCTGATAGCATCAACAGCATGATTGATATATTTAGCAAAACAATCATTAAAAAGATAGCACCCAATGTACTTGTGATGGTTCTAAATATATGATTGTGATATTAAAGCAAAGTGAGATATTAAAAATGCAATGAACTCTGAAAATGTTGCGCATGATTGAAAAGAACAAACCTACAATGTCACTTAAAATTAAGCAAGCAAATTTCACAACTCTCTAAGGATATTAAAGAACCTCAAAAACACACCTGATTAGATGTGTACATCCCATATCCCATTCTAATATATTCTCCCAAAACAAGATGTCATGCTTAAATCTTACTAAAATAGATTGGAGCACCTGATGTTTCCTTCACTCTAAAACCAGCAAAAGAGATTTGGAAAGGGAGTCATAAATACGCCAAAAAAAACCCCAAGACCCACAAGAATCAAGCCCAGAATTTGGAGTTTTAGCATTAAGTCAAATTGCCCAAAAAGCATAAGATTAAAATCCTGCTTTGGAAGAGAAACATACAATCTTATTCATATGTCACCCTGTATCTATAAACCTCCCAACACCTTGAAACTCATTTTCTGAATCACAGGATGATTTGTAAACAGAATTCAACTTGGGCAGAATTCTAAAATTGTTCCTGTAAAGGGAGCCATGCTATTCATGGCTACTCTTTCCTTCTTAACAATGAATACGAAAAACAGCTCCATTTTTAACTTTGTCTCTGGTATGTAAGTATGGCAAGATACTCATCTTACCAGATGTCTAAATGCCAAATAGATAATCATATGTGCGCAGCAATCTCCACTTGTTTGCCTTCTGCTGAAAGTTAACATCTATAGTATACGAAATCTATAAAATTGATGCATTTGAATTTTAAGCCTCTCTACTCATAACACCCAGCTCAGAGCTGGTGGCTTTGTTGTGATGTTTTAGGATGTATGTTGCAGTGCCTTCTCTTCTTCAAACACAAGGTGCTGAAATTTCTTTTGTAATCTTATAATCAGCCAGATTTTGTTTTAAGCAGGATCTAACTACTGTATCTTTTTTCCTATATTGATACAATATTTACTTTATTAAAACATATATAAATGGTCTTCATGGAATGCCCATAACAACCTTTATT
Organism: Thuja plicata; assembly: GCA_018584345.1. Taxonomy (NCBI): domain Eukaryota; kingdom Viridiplantae; phylum Streptophyta; class Pinopsida; order Cupressales; family Cupressaceae; genus Thuja; species Thuja plicata. The sequence continues at coordinate 1,336,011 of MU228190.1, read as the reverse complement.
CAAGTAGATTGTCACTATTTATATTAATTACAAAGATTTGCTCAACGAAAATTAAACATACCTTCGATTTGTAAGGAAATTCGCTGGGGTAGCCTTCATCACGAACAATCTCCAGAAAATTTTGCTTTACTTCTACTTTCTTGTCAACAGATGACACTACTCTTACAACAAGAGCCTCTGCTCCTGGAACCTGCTATTCAACAACAGTCAAGTCTTTTCTTGTTTACTTGCATATGATCCCAAATACGGAATTAGTTATGAGTAGCTGAAGCAATCCTATACAGCCAGACAGAGAAGAGGTGCTCACCGCTAATTTTACCACTGAATACCAAATGCAATGGTGAAAACAAAATGAGTTAGCTGCACCAGTGCAGGTGCAATGCTTGTATTGCAATGAATGAGAATGATTAAAAGGAAAATGAAACCAGCAGTTTCTTCAGAGCTTGGTCCTCTTGCTAATTTTGGCGACTATTCTCAAAAAAATAATGCAGTTAAAATAAATGAAAAAATTTGTTTTTTTTTTGTGCATCTGCACGAAAAAGAAATGAAGCTGCTGATCACAACAATGTTAATACACTAATATATAATATTAAAAATGCATCATTGTTTCATAAAATCCAATGCTTCTGCAGCAAAAGCATCCTGTGTAGATGGTCATTAAAATAAGGGAAAAAAACCATGTGATTGACACCTAGTTATCTACTTAGATAGCAAAAGTGATTGATATGCAAATAGGAAGAGGGAAAACAGTAGTAGTATAGCTGACTAAGATTCAAGATATAATGAGAACATGAGAAGTAGCTTGGTATCCACACTATCATACGATTCATACCCATTCCAAAAGCTTATTTTCCCAGGTCTTCCCTTCAAAACAATTCAGTTGCTACTCACCGTGAGGTTTAAGATAAACCAAGACTGAAAATATTGGGAAAAGAAAGGATTTGTTTCAAAAACAGAGAAACCACTTTTTCGAGTCCTATTGCCCATTTTAATTTGTATCCCTTTTTTAAAGGAATAAAACATATTTTCCATTTTTTCCTATTTTCCCAATTCCATGTCATGCTTTCCCTTAGCCCTACCTTTTTTGCCAGAAACAAACAACAAAACTCCACAAAATCCTTTTCTTTGGCACTCAAAATGTCCTTTCCAGCAAAATAATGAAAAGGTCACATTTATTTCAATTTTTCCAATTCCCCATTGTGTGCCACTTTTACAAACAATAAAGATCTTCAACAAAAGAAAAATAAGTCTCTGATTTCACTATTCTTTGTCACATTTTTGTGTTTTGTAAGGCCTTTTTGCCCAAAAAGTGCTTGAAAGGAAAAAAGGATCTTTTGGTGATTTTCACATTTAGCTTATTCTATATCTTGCACTTTTGCATCATTGAAGATGTTGCTCACAGTGATAAAAAACAAAGAAATCTTAGAAAGATGCAAATTGTGTGACGATGATCTCAGCATTTCTCATCTTGTTTTCATGATTGTGAAGAAATATAGCCCAAAATTCCAAATGAAGGCAAAGGGGCCAAAAAGTGGACAGCATGAGATAAACATATATGAATTGGATGCCAAAAAAAATTAGGTTACAATTCTCCCACTTAGCTCATCACGTGTGAGAGAGCTAAATACCCTATGGGCTATAAATAATAGGAAAAGGAAATGCATTGCTCTCATGAAAAAAAACAAAATAATCTCTCTTCTCTATGAAAACCATTTTAAATCCTAATTTGATTTGCAAAATACGATTTGGGCTCCAATTAAAAGAAATAAAATACTTATGGGAGCAAAGGGTTATCCTAACCAGACAAAGACAAATTAAGGCTAAATAATTCCCCGCAACAAGTCATCTATGGTTTGTTTCAACAAGTAAAACAGAACAGCTAAGATTTCAAGTTTCATAAAGAAAGACCCCATAGAATCAACGCTAGAGAATTCACAACCACACAATAATAAAAGTAACCAATATCACATACTTCTGAATTCCATGAACATGGACTATTGATACCATTGTTTTGAACTCCCTTCAAAAATAATCTTTTAATATCCCCTTATAGAGATAAATATTTAGGGCACATAATATCAAAATGGGGAAGGATTTAGCAAAGGAACTTAATGGCAAAAAGAATTGCATGAAAATGGGTTGAATAAGCTGCCTCATCCTTAGCTTCAGTGCAAATTCATGGCCTAGTGCTTGCATGGGCTAAGAATTACAGCACTGACACTCAAGAGATCCCAAGAAAAGATATTCAAGTAATTGAGAAATTTAGTTCAAATTTCATCAATGAAGTATTTATCTACTGCCCAATGAAGAAGTCTAAACAATGGGCTTAGAAGAATAATAGAATACATGGAAGCAAAATATGAAAGATTTCCTCATACGAATTGGCAAAAATTGATACAAGGATGAAAGAGCACCTAAGAGACTCCCTAAGATGAAGACGAGAAATGAATTCAAGATAGACTTGAGTGATATAATCACTTTATTGGACCAATTAACAAAGCAACAAGAACCTAGGATGTTCTGTCACGAATTGGACTTACAAAGTGAAGTAATATATGGTTTGGTTCTCTAATCAATGATCCATCCACAAGAAACTATGAAAACAATAAGTTTCACATGAATTCTTAGTTGGAATATGATTGGCAAGAACAAGGCTGTTTGTTGGATTAATAAAAGTGGTAGATCTAGATTCAAACCTGATTTATATACATCACTCTTGGCTTAAATACACAAAATCTATTAAATACTCTAGAAGGAAATTGTAGACACCTAAAACCATCCACATGCTCATTACATCCAATATTATCCTCTTCCAACATTAATTATTGAAGACCACTTGTCTCATAACCCCTTCCATTCGCCCTCTTGGCATTAATTAAAAAAATTCAAATCATTTATTTAATTAATTTATTATTTATCCACTGTGCCCCTATAGTCCACCCTTAAATAAATTCACGTTTATCTATTTAATTTCACCTTTCACATTCCTATCCTTCCCAAATTAAATAAATGCATATGTAATAACTAGGGGATGCATCCTCAACCTAAAAAGGGACATCACTAGTAGGGAATGGTTTCACGACAAAGGGACAGGTCGGAAACATCCCTGCATCGCCCTCAAGTTTTATTGAACCTAGAAACTTCCTAAGGATGATTATTAAAGTCCCAAAAATAGTAGAGGATGGCTAGTTATCCCCAAGAATGAAAAAGGACATCTATTTGTCCCCCTACCGTCCAAAGAACAACTACTCATCCCCTACAACCCAACAACTTTTCATTACATTATAAAAAGCACAAAAGTAAAAAATTACATACAACCTAAAACTAAAAAAGCATTATAGCATTTGAAACCAAAAAAAGAGCTCATTTGTGTCATTTTGGGAATTGTGAAGAGAAGAAAAAAGAAGAGCACAAAATGTGAGAAACAAAGTGAAAAAAGGGAAGAGAAGTGAACAAAGGGGAAAAGAAGACCAAGTCCCCATCATCGAGATAAGTTCATTGTTTTTTGCTGATGTTTACAAATCTTTTGCTTTTTTGTGTTTCTATCAAAATTTCAAATACTTACGAGGGATTTTTTGTTTTTTTTTGTGTTCTACGTTTACACGTGCAATTGTCATTTACATTTTCAACCATACGAAAACAATGAGCAATAATAGCAGTCTGGGTAATGAGGGTCAAGAAAATGAAATTGAACAAGCATGACATGGAAGTTCTTCAATGAGTGTGAATGTTTCAAAGACACCTAGAAGTTTTATCTAGTGCTACTACTACTAAATATTTAAGTGTTGAGCTTGAGGGTCAAAGAGGAAAGAAAAGATCCCCTAGTGTTGCAAGCATGTTTAACATGCAATTACAAGATATAGTTAAAAGTTATGTTGCCAATTTTTTCTATGCTAATGCAACAACATTTCATGTGGCATGCTCTAGACATATGTTAAACAAATGTTCGAAGATGTACTTATTTTTGGTCCTTCATATGTTTGTAATGTCCCCAACTAAGACTTTACTTAATTTACCCTAACATTCCAACTTAGGGTTTGGATTGCACTTGGGAATGGCAACTTGTATAGCATTTCCTACTAGGAGAATGCCAATTCCAAATGATTAACATCATCTCTAGGTGTTTAAATCGTATTGAATTAAGAAACAATGAATGATTCATAATACATATGGCAATTAACATACTTAAGACCCAATTCCTTACTTCTCTCCTAAACTCAACCCTAAAGAGGATGGAGATTTGCTTGTCGTAGGGCGCTTGAAACCAATCTACAAGTAGGCTCCATCAAGGAGTCATGAGCCCTATCTTGGCTATAACTCCATTCCTTATGTAAAAGCATAATTTAATTAATATATTTTACGAACCATGGATTTATATATATAGCACAAATAAATGTTTAATGAATAACTACACACACTAATTAATTACATATACTAAATGATATTATTAAAATCAAAGCCCCTAGCCCTGATGGTTTCCCAGCCCTTTTCTTTCAAAAAACTTGGAATATTATTGGAGAAGATTTAGTCAAGGTGGTAGAGGAATCAAGATCTGAAGGATTTGTGCTAAAAGATTTTAATAACACGTTTATCGCTTTGATCCCAAAGAAAACAGATTCTAAATGCTTAGATAATTATAGACCTATTGCTTTATGCAATACTGTTTATAAAATCATAGTGAAAGTGGCTGCAAACAGACTGAAATCAATCATCAGTGGCATCATATCTGAAGAACAAAGTGGATTTGCTCCAAATAGATCAATTTGTGAAGGCATTATAATAGCCCACGAAGCAGTCCATACAATCAAGGCAGCTAAAGTCAATCGAATGATGATCAAACTAGATATAAAGAAAGCCTATGATAATGTCAACCGGGAGTTCCTCCTCAATGTTCTAAGAAGGCTTGGTTTTACAGAAGCATGGGTCAAGTGGATAGCTAGCTGTCTTAATACTCCAACATACTCCATATTAATAAATGGCAGTCCACAGGGGTTTTTTGAATCATCAAAAGGAATTTGGCAGGGGGACCTCATTGCTCCCTTTCTTTTCATTATCATGGCAGAAGTTCTAGGAAGACTTATCACCAAAAAAAGGCTAGATGGAAGTTGGAAAGGAATTAAGATTGCAGAAGGGGTGAACCCCTCTACACATTTGCAATTTGTTGATGATAACTTTCTACTAGGTATGGCTACGGTGGCAGAGGCACATGTAATAAAAACAACTCTTGATAGTTACAGCAGTGCCACTGGGCAATGTGTGAATTGGAATAAATCGGAAATATACTTTTTTAATACAGACAGAAACACTCAAAGGCGAATTGGGGAGATCCTGCAAATCAAAACAGGTGCACTACCAAGCAAATATCTAGGCGTGCCTTTCTTTGAAGGAGCCTCTAATCCACAGCTATGGAATAATCTTTTGGACTCATGTTTCAAGAGGATGGAGGGCTGGAAGAGCAGGTGACTCACCTCTGCAGGGAGAATTCTACTTTTGCAATCGGTTATTTCAGCCATTCCCATTTACTCTATGAGTTGCTTCAAAATTCCGCCTAAGGTGCTGGAAGTTATCTCAAAAAAAATGAGAAAGTTATTTTGGAACGGTGCTGAGGATGGTGAGAAATGGCCCTTACTTGCATGAAAGAAAATATGTAAGAAACGGACCAAAGGTGGTGCTGGCCTAAAGGACTGGAAGAAAATGAATGTAGCTCTGGGAGCCAAACTGGTGTGGCAGATGTGCAGCCATCCACAGAGTCTATGGGTTAAAATTCTCAGATCTAAATATCTGGACTCAAACAATGAGGAAAGAATCCTGACTACTATTAATCCCCCAAAAGGATCAGCAATCTGGAACTTCTTGTTAGATAGTAGAGATGTGATTAAAAGACATGCCTCTTGGCTTGTTGGCAATGGCTCAAAGGCACTTTTCTGGGAAGACTCTTGGAATAGTCACCCAATTTTAAAAAATGATGACAGATTTGCTGAATTATATGAATTATTTATTGCAAGATGGGGACACACAGTGGCAAATTACTTAGAATATAAACCCTCACCCACTAGTCATTGCTGGCAATGGAAAGCCTTAGAAACTATGAATTTGAATGAACTGCAAAAAAATCTTATGAAAGAGGTTTTCTAACAAAGATGTTTTATCAGAACGGCCCAGGAAGATAGGCTAATATGGTGTAAAGCAACAAGTGGTGAATATTCAGTCAAATTAGGCTACTCTCAAGAGGAGGATGAAGAAATTCCTTCCTGGCCTACAAAACTTTTCTAGCACAAGCATTGCTTGCCAAAGGCAGGGGCCCTCGCATGGTTAGCAGTTCATAAAAGAATCCTGACAGCTGAAAGGCGAAAAAGGTTTGGACTGCAGGGACCTACTAGGTGTGCTTTGTGTAAAATGGCATCAGAGGATGTTGATCATCTACTCATACAATGCCCAGTTGCAGTGGAATGTTGGAGTATGATAAAGGAAAAACTAAACTGGATAGGCCCTATGCAAAATGGGGTGAAAGAAGTTTTCCAAGGTTGGCCAATCCCACAAAAAAACACAGCATTGTTACATGGGAGCTTTGGAAAGAAAGAAACAGGAGGATATTTCAAGGTAAGGAAAGACCAATCCAGGGCATTAAATCAAGCATTCTAACTGCAATTGAGGAAACTATGAAAGCTGCCCTCCTCTCTTCCAAAGGAAGTTATATTTATACTATGGATGACAGAAGGCTTCATTATAATTGGCCAAGCTTAAAGTTCAAAAATGGAGGACTCAGAGACAGTGTTAAAATAAAAAATGCCAGAAAGGAAGTAAGGTGGACAAAGCCAGATCAAGGCTGGTATAAAATAAATTTTGATGGTGCATCAATGGGCAATCCCGGCCCTTCGGGCATAGGGGTAGTAATCAAGGACTGGAAGGGGGATAATGTGGCCTTAGCAGCACAAAGATTAAAAGATGGAACTAATAATGTTGCAGAGGCTTCAGCTGCTCTCTTGGCTCTTCAGATGGCTAAGAAGTTAAAACTGCAACGAGTTCATTTGGAAGGTGATTCACAAGTTATAGTTAATGCCATTAAAAATGGTGAAATGAAGGCTTGGCACATCCAAAATATCTTGCAGGAAATATCTACTATTATCCAATCTCTCCCAAACTTCCAATTAAGTCATGTGTTTAGAGAAGGGAATATACAGGCTGATCTAGTATCAAAATGGGCCATAACCTTAAAACACATAAATTTAGCATGCTTTGAAATTTTCACTAATGATTTTATCACTCTCTAATTCTAATACGCAGGTGAAACTATGAGATATGTCTTCATTTTATGATTGTTGCTGTAATGCTAAGACCAAGTGATCAATGTAGCCCGTGAATTTCTTAAACGATGGATGTGCAACTAAAATTTATATATTGATGAAGTCAGTATATGAAGATGACTAAGCTAAAGACAAGTGGCGAGAGATTACTGGACTACAGCGGCAAGTTGACACTTATGATCAAGTGACATAAGATGGATGGCGTTAGCAATGATCGAGAATTGAGTCGGCACATGCCTGGGATGTGACGGAAAGAAATGCAGTTATGGCAACTTTTGGAAATGATCGAAATTAAGGCTCCTTTTTATTAAATGATACAATTGAATCGTGCAGGGGATGACGTGAGAGTAACTTCACCCTTACACTTGTCATTTTTGAAGTTTTAAAAGCTCTCTTCTGGATGCCTTCATTTATCTGAAAAGAGAAAGAACTCTCTAGTGAAGGTTAAAATCATGGAGGGAACGGTTGTTGTGCGGACCCTTAAACAGCAGAAATCTTTTGAGGGGCCAACAAGTAAGGCCAGGATAATGGGTATGTTGAATGTGAAGAGGATGTGATAGCAGAGGCTGTTTTGGAGGTGTTAGGAACCCAGTTTCAACAGTGCCAGGCAAAACGGCGTTCAAATGTGGATATAATTTCACTGGTCATAGCTTGGGCCCTCCAACTTGGAGAAGCGGAAATGGAGGTTAAGAGGATTATCAAATTCCTTTTTGACAAGGAATTACTGCTAGGTTTGAACTCACTCCTGGAGTGGGCGCACTCGGGAGTGGGTTTCAATTATAGCGAGTGCTACGAAGATCAAAATGATGGAATGAAATATGGTAGATTCCCCTTCCTCTGGTGGTGGCGAAAAGTGGATGAAGCTGCCTACCAGCGGAACGCGCATAAAAAATGGAGGCAACTCAAGGCCCTGGCAGAAGAAGCTCGAGCCCGTGAAGAAGAAAGAATTCGTGCAGTGTTTATGGAAGTGTCGAGACTTAGGAGAGGTCTCCGACAAAGGCGAAGGACTGATAATGTGGATGAAAATCCAATCTAAAGGGTTTCTGGCTCTCCTCTTTTGTTTTCTCTTATAATGTTAAGGATGATATTTACTAAATGCACCCACATTCTCTCTGCTCGATGTAAACTCCAGTTTTGATCAATGGAGTGGCTCTGCTTAGGTTTTTTCGCATCCTTTGTTAATAGTTTTCGAAGACATATCTCAATTATAGTTAAGTGTTTAGCTTCCTTAACATTACTGCATATAGTCTAAGTTTAGAAGTTGAGCCTTTCATGGCCACCGCCGAATAAACATGGCGTTTTTGTAATCTGCATATTATATGCTTATTTCACTCTCTGGTTATAGAGAGCCCAAATTGTAATACTTTTAACATATTAATAAAATACCCTGTTATAGACCAAAAAAAAAATATTAATATAATTATAATTAATAAAATAGAGTTCGAATTAGTCATAATCATATTTTTAATCATAGTAATATTACGATGCTTAAATTAACATTAATAAAAGTTGTATCAACCATATATCAAATCATTAAATCTTAATGAGCCTGTTGAACTGAAACGGCACCCGATGAGTTGTCTCATTTGGGAAATCCACCGTATTAAAGCCAAGACATGGCTCAAAGAGACGACACAGGAAATACGCAAAGGGAGGAATCCGGATGTTGAGGAGTGAGGAGAACACGCGACCCCACAAAGGACTATTGCGAGTCCGCTTCTCTGCAGAAAGAGACGACACCTCTCAATCCCTGGGCAGTCAGGAAAAAAGGCGTGCACTCCTACTTGACACGTATACTAGCCAGGGGACTCGAAACTCCAAAACAGATACGAACAGGCTATCTTCTCTGTGCCATCAAGACGTTCAGCGTTGTGATTTGGCAAGGATATGTGAGTATATCTAAACCATACTATGTTTTAATTATTAATTTCAATCTACAGTTCCAGAAATATAAAATGAATTATAAAGAATAAATATATATATATATATATAAAGAATACAATGAATCATGAATCTATAATATAAAGATACAATGAATCATAAATCTATAACATAAAGAAAACAACGGATCATAAGCATAATATATATATATATATAAATAACATGAAGAATGTAAATTTTAATTAATATATCTAAATAAGATATCTTCCTTAAGACAAAGGTGAGTTAGGGACGGCAAGCACCTATTGGAGTTTCAAACAAGGAGAATACGTGATTTATGGTCCAGGTTCTACCTAAAGACTCCTTTGGGTCCTCCTGGGCCTTACGCTAACCATCTAAGGATTTATAATTGCAATTCATACCTTCCGTAAGACAAAGGTGAGTTAGGGACGGTAAGCACCTAGTGGAGTTACAGACAAGGAGAATACGTGGATTATGGTCCAGGTTCTACCTAAAGACTCTGTTGGGTCCTCTTGGCCCTTACGCTAACCACCCAAGACTCTACAATTGAAATTACCTAATAGAGACAGTAATGAATAGATAAATAATCATATCTACTACTGATTAAAATAATTCTAATATGTTGGGAACTAAGCATGCTACGTGGATAAAGAACAACTAATAATTATTATCTTTACTAATGATGGTTTCCTTTTTGTTACATGAAGACAAGTGGGGACATTTTAGAATGGCAACTTGTAGCATTTCCTAGTAGGAGAATGCCAATTCCAAATGATTAACATCATCTCTAAGTGTTTAAATTGGATTGAATTAAGAAACAATGAATGATTCATAATATATATGGCAATTAACATACTTAAGACCCAATTCCTTACTTCTCTCCTAAACTCAACCCTAAAGAGGATGGAGATTTGCTTGTCGTAGGGCGCTTGAAATCAATCTACAAGTAGGCTCCATCAAGGCTTCAAGACCCCGTCCATGTCCCATCTTGGGATTCTCCTACCTTGTGGGGATTTACTCTACCTCTCCCTACACAACACCACCCTATCCTCTTAAGGGAGTAATTAACAATAGGCTATGAGTATACTAATATCCCATGTACTATAAATAAAATATAACTGATATAATTCTGATTTCACTATTATTAACAGATATAAATGCTACAAATATATATTAGACTACTTCCCTAACCCTAACAAAGGATGGTGGAATTATTGTGCTAAGGCGCTTGGAAAACAATATACAAGTAGGCTCCTTCAAGGCTTCAGGACCCCGTCCATATCCCGTCTTGGGATTCACCTACCTTGTGAGGATTTACTCTGCCTCTCCCTACACAAAACTACTATCCTTATGAAGGCATTTGTGGAAGACTAAGGACTAGGCCATTAGTTATATTGGTCTTTCATGTATTACAATTGTATACGCATATAATTTAAATTAAGCATGACTAACATATAAATCTAGATGCCAATATTATGCATATATTCCAAGGTCATAATGTGGGTATTTGAATCGTCTGTGTATTTCATTTCTTATTTAATCCCCTTTGTCCTCTTTTTTGGATGAACCTTCTACCCTTTATATCTCTCAATGTGAGGTAAAGGTCACACATTTTTATCATAAATGCACTTTGGCAAGAGACACAACCTTTCACCATTAGCACCCTTGAAGGAGTGCAACTGTTTATTATTTCTACACTTTGAAAGGGACACAACCTTTCACAATCAGATCTGCACTTATTATTTAAATCAGATTTGTACTTCTGGTTCCTCCTTTTCTGATTACAGAACAAACACTTATTTCCTTCATCCTTTTTTGGATCTGCATTTCAAATGAACCCTTGTCCCTTTTATATATTCCCATACGAGGGAGAGATCACAACTCTTCATCATGCATGTATGTTGGCAAGAGTCACAACCCTTCATAATTGTCCCTCTTTCAAAGAATCAAAACCCTTCATAATTACAACCATTTTGAACAATCACAACCCTTCATAATTACAACCCTTTTGAAGAATCACAACAATTCATAATTACAACCCTTTCAAAGAGTCACAACCCTTCATAATCGCAATCCTTTGAAAGACTTACAACCCTTCATCATTGCTGCCTTTTGAAAGTGAAATATCCCCTATGGATATTTGCTCGAGATTTTACCAAATGTTCCACAGGAATTTATACAAACATTTGCAAGCGAACTGATTTCTATTCATCCAACAGATTATATTGAAAATCATACAATTTCAGACTAAAATAGAGATCTGAAATTAAACATGAATATTGCCATAAAAATAGATAAACCATTACAACCTTGTTTTTCAAACAGACATCATACCTCTATTTCTGCAAGTTTGTCTTCAAATGAAGGCTTCACAAATTTGCCCAACTGTGAACTCCGTCGTGAATCCACCAAAGAAATGAATTGGGTTGTCGTCCAATCCACCAAGCAATCCTAAAGGTTTCCATCCTCATGTTTCCAAATTGAAGACTAGAAGTGTTAAGATGTGATTTGATTTAGAATAGAGGAAATTTTAATTTTTCTACCTTATTTCCTTGATGTATGTATAGTGAAACTATAGTGTACTAGTGTTAGAATGATATTCTAACTTCTATGAGATTGTATATATGATGATAATGTAGATCTAATAGAAAACTATGAACTTCAAATACAACAATGATATACTTCTTTTCTTGAGAATACTTGATATAGATCTCTATTGTAACTTGTAATAATACTTGTTGATTTCTCTATTTTCCAAGTTACTCTTTCAATGTGTATGTGTATGATATAATGGGACATGTCTCTATGTGAGACATGTCTCTTGATAATTATTTTAATCATTCATTTGTTACCGATAACATATACCATTGAATCTAATCGATAATGATCGATTTATAACTTAATAACGATGATGCAAGGTAGTCGATATAGTAATCGACTCACATATAATATATGACAGTGGCAGTCGATACCGACCGTGATCATCACAGTCGATACCAATATCGATGTTCATAATATATACTTTGATACCAATGATGTGTATGGCCGATATTGGTTATTGGCTGTGATAACCACAGTCCATGTTGACTGTGATCATCACGGTCGATACCAACTATGGCTTTATTGATTCTTGCATTTCCATTGATTGTTGGTTTCATTGATTATTAAGTTGATTCTCATAATCGACATTATAGTCGATGTCACACATGAACTCTTGTTTAGTGTATTATCATCATTATATATA
>MU228190.1:1311600-1323466 GCA_018584345.1 Thuja plicata | reverse complement strand
TATATATATATATATATATATATATATGTCATTTCAATGATTGTCATCAATATTAATAATGCTTCATGACAATAGAGGATAGATATCAAATGTTTAAGGTCGATAGGCCACTCAAACATTTGATTTCATCGATTAGAATCATCCAATCGAAGCTACAATCATTAACACTGTCATGAGCCATATCTAGCCTATGTACAAATACATATCATTGAATATATACATAATTTTCTTAAATTTGATAGTACGCACAATAATTGAATTTCCTATAGTTTGTCATGTAATATCTTAATGTTTAATATTAATCATCATTAATAGAAATAATGATTAAATATGATAATAATTATATTAATATTAATATTAATAATTATTTATATTAATAAATATTTATATTTATATTAATAACATTTAGAAGGATATTAACAACTATTAGATAAATGAATTATACCACTCCACATACCAGATGACAAATAGTCATCATGGGAAGCAAAGCAGCGATTACTAATCGTTGTAGCATCCACTGGACAATAAGGGAGGCATCGCTTGGGATGTGACGCACTCCCACTCTATATTATGCCGATCATAGTCAGCAATGGAAAAAAAAAAAAAGACAAGTCATAAAAACAGAATAATATTTCAGCATTTCATTCAACAACGATATCTTCCATTTATAAACGAAGAAGGATATAAACCATTTAATAAAGCAAATAGGTGGACAAGCAAAGTTGTAGATCAACAAAGAACTTCAGCTTGTGTCATCAGATTTGGACTCTACAACCAGCGTGAGTCCCAGGTAAGCATCACCATTTCCTTACTTAGACTTGGGTCATATTATGGATACAATTAATGCTGGCACAGATATCTGTATACTGCGATTCATCAGAATTCACACACACATAATAAATATAAGGAATCATAAATATTAGCCACTATCGATTTAAGGCACCAAAGCATTCACGAAGTAAGGACATACACAAAGACATCCATATATATAAATATAAGTCTGCACGTATATTAATTCTAATGCATTACTTCAACTAATCATTTTGGAATATCTCTTTTAAATTAATAATAGAGTTACACTTGATATTAAGATAATAATGAAATTGAAGTATATAAATGAATTATGATGAACAAATTAATATATACACCCCATCATAGTTGGAGGAAGGACCAGGTAGGTAAGAGGGTAGGGTTGATCGCTAAGACAAGAGGGATACTTCCACTCTTGGGATTAGACAAATCGAGCCAAGGGACCCCGCTACAATTTCATTCCAGTATGATGGTATAACATTTAAAGATTGAGGAATGGTTAGGGAAGGCAAGCACCCATTGAAGTCTCCTTGGGGGAAGCCTTGGACAAGGGGCCAAGGTTCTACCCATGGACTTAGTGAGGTCTCCTTGGCCAACCCTAGATGACCTAGCATATATATAAATAATATTCTTATAAGGAATGAACATAACTATTATAATAAATTAAGTAACAATGAAAAGTAATTACTTCTAATTTTGATCTTCGTAACTGTCAATACAGGATATAAATAAGCAATATAGGTAGGGACATTACAAACACTCCCTCTTAGCTAGGGAGGATGATTTCTATCCATGTAATACAGTGAACTACTGTATCGATGATTTCCTCAATGTAACATTGAGGGTTATGGTCTACATAGATATCAAAAATGACATCCACCATAACAGATGTTACCTCACAGTATCATCATGAGCATGGATTGTTCAAAAATATCAACCATATGATATTTTTCCATACTCATATTTTCTGGTATGTGCACTGTCATCACATCTCATGAAGCCTACCAGAGAAGATATCATTTCATGGCATATCTATAGATGTTATGTCTCATAACATCCACCATGACATATCTCAATAATATAACTCATGTAGTTGCACACTACTTAGTTAACATTAGATAAGAGATATGAACTATCATGATATGTTAGTAGATATCAACCATATCGTATCCGTCATGATAGTAGGTTAAACTATGTTAAAGTCGTCACTTTACAATAGTAACCATAAGCAAACTTCATTGAAAGATCGTCATTTTTCAGGAAGTTTCAACAATATCATGTAACAACTCACATAATAAAAACTAATATAATATATCTCGTATATAAATAATTAGTACAATTTTATTGAGTCTCAACCTCAATTACAAATTCTTACCATACCAAGCTTACCTCTAAAGTGATCCACTTTTGTCTTTGAAAGAGGCTTGGTTAGAATATCTGCGGTTTGCTCATCTATACTAATATATATCAACTGAACAACATTTCTCTCCACCATGTCTCTAACATAGTGATAAGGGATCTCAATGTGTTTGGACCTATCGTGAAATACAGGGTTCGCGGAAAGTTTTATGCAACTTTGATTATCACAATGAATAATAGTGGAATCCAAGGCTTGTCCAAACAATCCAACTAATAGCTTTCTTAGCCATACTGCTTCTCGAGCTCCCTTAGATGCGGCAATGTATTCAGCTTCAGTGGAGCTTTGTGCAACTGAGGATTGCTTTCTGCTGAAACAGGATATCATGGTAGAACCTAAACTGAAACAGCATCCTGAAGTACTCTTTCGATCTACAACACTTCCAGCCCAATCTGAGTCTGAATATCCATGGAGATTTAGATCAACATTGTCATACTTTAATCCAAGTCCAATGGTTCCACGAAGATATCTCAATATGTGTTTTGCTGCAACCATATGCAATTTTCTAGGTTCACACATGAATTGACTGAGTGCATTTGTTGCATAGCAAATGTCTAGTCTGGTGTTGACCAAATACAATAATGACCCAATTATTTGACGATAGAGAGTAGGATCTGCTAATTCTGATTGTGAAGCTGCTTCTTTGAGTTTGTGGAAATTTGTCTCCATAGTTGTAGACATAGGTTTGCTATCCATCATTCCAAACCTCTTTAATATATCAATAGTGTATTTTCCTTGACTTAAGATAATGTAATTATCCTTTGTCATACTTCTAAACCAAGGAAGTGATGTAATATTCCCAAATCTTTCATGTCAAATTCAGAAGCAAGGTCTTGCTTACATTCAATGATTAGATGATCTTCTCCTGTGATTAGCAAATCGTCAACATATAAAATGAGAATCAACATATCACCATTTATTACCTTAAAGTATAGATTAGGGTCTACTTCATTCTTGGAAAACCTCAATTTGGAGAGATAGTTGTCTATCCTTTCATTCCAGGCTCGAGGAGCCTGTTTGAGCCCATATAAAGCCTTCTTTAACTTGCAAACATGAGACGTACTATCATCAATCACAAAACCCTCTGGTTGTTCCAAGTACACTTCCTCTTCAATGATCTCATTAAGGAAGGTTATCTTTACATCCATCTAGTGAACTTTCCATCCTTTAGATGCGACAATAGCAATAACAGCTCTAACTGAGGTGTACCGAGCAACTGGGGCAAAAGTCTCTTCATAATCAATCCCTTCCTTCTGGGAGAATCCTCTGGCAACAAATTTGGCTTTATGTTTTTCAATACTTCCATCAGCTGCATGTTTGATTTTGAATAGCCATTTAGATGAGACAATTGATTTGCCTTTAGGTCTTGGCACAATGTCCCAAACATCATTCTTTATGATGGATTGGTATTCTTCAACCGTGGCGTCCTTCCATACTTGCTTTTGAAGTGCTCCCTCAACATTTGAAGGTTCAGATTTGATAAGTTCACTCATGAGAGCAACATAGTTGGAGTATCTATTAGGTTTCTTCCTTTCCCTTAAAGTAGCCTCAGAAGCTCCATAAATCTTTGCTTCTTCAATTGTTTTCCTTGCCCAAAGTGGTCTCTTATGATTAATGGTTGAATCTCTAGTTTCAAGAGTAGAGTTCAATGGTTCATTATCATTCTCTATAGGAGTTTCCCTCTGAAGCTCAGGATCAAGATCTTCTTGAGGATTTTCTTCATCTACTTCCATAATGTCTTTAGACCTCTTAAAAGCAATGTCTTCTTGGAAGGTTACATCTCTGCTAAGCTCAATTAAGTTTTGACCAAGTATGTATATCCTGAAGGCTTTAGATGTTTCACTATACCCAACAAATATCCCACTCTTCCCTGATGGTTCTAATTTGGTCCTTTTCTCTTTAGGAATATGGATATTGACAGGATAACCAAATATCCTAAGATGGCTTATGTCAGGTTTAATCCTAGTGAAGGCTTCTTCAGGGGTTTTATTGTCTAGGATAGAATGAGGACATCTATTTTGGATATAAACAGTTGTGCAGGAGGCTTCAGCCCAAAATGAGGTATGATACTATGAAGGTTTTGATCATGCATCATAGCTTTTGTTGCTTCTACTATGGTTCTATTTTTCCTTTTAGCTACCCCATTTTGTTGAGGGTTGTAAGGAACAGTGTACTCCCTCTTAATCCCAGCCGAATTACAAAATTCTTTAAAATTATCAGATATGTATTCTCTCCCATTATCTAACCTTAGGCTTTTGATTCTTTTCCCATACATGTTTGCAACTAAGGCTTTGAATTCCTTGAATTTAGTTAGAACTTCATTTGATTCTTTACACTTTAGAAAGTAAATCCAAGTTTTCCTAGATTAGTCATCAACAAAAATAACATAATACAAAAATCCTCCTAGTGAAGCTACTGTCATTGGTCCACATAAATCAGAATGGATAACTTCAAGTACATTTTTTGATCTACTATCACTATTATGGAAAACACCCTTGGACTTCGTTCCTAAAGCACATAAATCTCTAGAGGAGCATGTGCTTTTGGCAAGGAAGAAGCACAATTTTTTTCTTCAAAACCAAGAGTGCAGAGGACCAAGCAAATTATACTAATGAAACTGCTAAAGCTGCTACTAATTCTAAAGCTACCACCCCTGGGCATTCTCATAATCAACCATTTTTGCCTCCTGCAATAAATCCTATTCAAAAAATGAGATACTCTAGCGTCTCCTCAAAAACCTTCTCAAGGTTCTTCTCATGAATATCCCCAAGACAAACTTGCTGAGAAAGAAGATCTTGTTCTGGAAAAGGAACCAGCTATTGAAGAATCTTCATCTCATGAAGCAATCACGCTTCAAACTAAAAAAATCTTATTCCTGAAAAATATCCTACTTATGAAAAGACCCCTTCTCCTCAAAGGATACCCACATGACAAAAATCTCATACACATCAAGAGCCTCCTCACTCTCATGAATCTACACCTCATCAAAAGTCTCCACCATAGCACACATTGCCTCCAATGCCCTCACCTCAGCATGCACCTGAGAACATAACTAATCAAGCGTAGTCATGGCAATAGGGAGATGCATCAGAATTAAATGTGCATGTATAGCTTGACAACAAATTGAAAAAGAGTTAAAGGGAAGTGGTCTCTAGTTCTGATGATTTTTCAGCCATTGTGTCATTGTTTAAAATGGACAGTCATTCGAAGAAAGCAATAGTCCACTCTTCTATTACCATTGACGCACGAAGAACAAGAACTGCACAAATTGCTAATCCATCTACAATTAAAGAGAGTGAGCTCTCCAGATTTCTGATTATCAGACCACCATAGTTATTCTTGGGCATCAAATGAGAGAATTAGAAAAAGAAAACTTGCAAACAACTACATCTACTATTATGAAAAGATGGATAAAGATGAACAAAACAAGAACAATTACAAACTCAAGTCACACAACTAATTGCCTATCTTAAATATCTAGTTGGCCTAGTTGACTCTTCTCCCAGATTGCCTTCTTTTGCTTCCTTGGATAAAAACTTGTCAGCCATGAGCAAAATTGGAGGATTCATCTAGAGAACTAGAGTGTGGAAGGATTCTCCTCCTTGATGGTTCAAAAATTATCAAATTATATCATAAAATTACTGATAATCTTAGCTCGTTGAAAGAATTGAGAGGAAAATATGATAAAAAATTACAAGTTTTACAGGAAAATAAGATGTGAAGATGCTTTTTTTCAACTTATTGGGGTTGATTTAACATCTGTAAATGATTTTATGCATATAACTTGGTGAACTCTAATATACTGTATAACTAGTCTATTTCCATTCAGAAACAAAATGTTTTCCAGGAAATAATGAAAATTATAGATGGTTCTGCAATATTCGCCAGGCAATACAGATCTCCTTTGTCTATGATTATTAACTAGAATGTACTTGACTGCACAAGAATTCTTCCCTAGGGTTTGCAGTTGTAGCAAGTTACAATTCAGATCATGAAACCAAGTTAAAAATTTTAAAAGGATTTTTGCTGCTGAGCTTTCAGCTAGAATGGGCGCACTTAAAAGCAGCATTAAATCCTTACAAATTAGTGCTGAAGCTGACATGTTGGACTTAATTGGCTACATGAGAATCGACTGTCCATTTCATGTATGCTATGACATAGTCTTACTATTATCAAATTTAATAGGAGATTAAAAAAAAATCCAAATAGCTAAATAAGTATATTCTTGTAATCCAAATAAATACTTAGATTTTTCACTTAATGATCAAGTCAGCTCTCATAGATTCTAGTTCAAATTCAAGAAAATGCAAGCATTTAAAATAGAACTTAATTAGCAAGCACAATAGTACCTCCTCATAGCTCTTCCCCATTAATGTTGCCCTTTCTTTTCTCTCCTGCTTTAGGCGTTGAGAAAGTCTTTGCTCAATGTGATCGCTCAAGTATGTTTTAGGTAGATCCCTTGCACCAAGAACAGCACTTTGAAGTAAAGGCTTTCGTTCACCTCTGTTAATCTCTTTTATATAACAACTTGGACAAATGTAATCTGCATGGTCATTTTCAATCCTTCTAGCATTGAAAAGGGCACATATCTGATGCTGTCGTAGTTTGCATTTACAGCATTGTACCCACTGCAATGTACCATGCACCAAAAAACTGTAAATGCAGATTTACAAATACAAATTTGCATCACCATCTGTTTTCAATGTTCATTATAGAAAAGAATTCAGGCTTACCCCTTCTTCAATTTCGTCACTATTTTTCCTCTTGTCTAGCTTTGACTTGAGGTAAGTCACCCCATCCAAGCCAATTACACAATCTTGCATCTTATCATAACATGCCATGCAGAAATAATTTCTTGTAACACCAACACCAGCAGTATAGTACATTGCATTGCGCTTTATTCGTGCACCACAAGATGTGCAATAAATAGGAGGTGGTTGAAACTTAAGCTCACCAGCCGTGCACAGCTGGCATGAATTTTCATCTACTTGACGCTCAGTAAATGGGTTATATTCAGTGTTTCCTTTATCCTGCCACAGATTTACACACAAGTTCAGCACAACTGAAAAGAAAGTCCCAATAAGAAATGGTCTAATTTACAATCCAAATTCAGCTAGAGATATGAAGCCAGGATTTTCCAATGACAAAATGAAGTAATTCATCCTTAGTCACTCCATATGTAAATGAATCTTCAAGTATGAATGACCTTCTACTTTATATACACCTTAATATGTTTCTTGTTTAAATTTAATTTTAAAATCATCAAATGTATTTCTCTACCAACCAATATCGTCAAATAGCACTACCAGCATAGGAATTATACTTCAAACCTGAAAAATCAATTGTTGCAGTCCTGCAACATGATCCCTAATTTGCTCTGGAGTGAAAAATTCTGTCAAGGAAATGCCTTTGAGTTTTGACTTCACTAATTTTGTTGTGAATGAGCTATCAGCGGAAGATGTCATCCTTGGAGCTTTTAACTTAACCTGATTCTCTTCCTGCCTGTGAAAGGGAGGGTGTCTGCTCGAAGCAATTGAATTGAACTCAGATGCTGCTTGTGAGAACTCCCTCTCTTCTTGTGCATCCTTAGCTTCACCAACATTTTTGTATATAGCATGCTTCTCAGGAATGCTTTCCCATAAATTTTCAACCATATCTGTAATTGCAGTTGTGCCTGTTTGTTTAGAAGACTTAAATACCTCATCATTTTGATTAAAAGGAATACTATCGTTTGCTTTTCCACCATTAGGTTTCCATTCAAACATCAACTGAACTTTATTCAGACTTGGCACAGGTTTCTGCCCAGTTCCAACATGCTTCTTTACATCAGATGAAGAGGCATGTTCAAGCTTTGATTTTTTCAATGGTGGCTCCTGAATTTTCTCTTCATTCACAAAGACTTTGGTTTGGTCTTCGAAGTTTAAATTAGTTACACATTGAGAATGGGTGCCCACATGACATGTGGTTTCGTCTTTACTGTTTATAACACTATGATTCAATGAATTATTACATTCTTGTGGGAAGCTCTGGCAATCAGGGGAATAGACAGGACAACAATTATCACAGGAACCTTGCTGAAGGCTATCAGTCGTCAATGGAAAGCACTGAGTAGGGAACTTTATCATCTCTGCAGACAATAGTTTTTGCGGTGAATAATTAACAGTTTGGCATTTATCTTCTACAACCATACATTGAGTGGCATTACCTATAAGCTCATTTTTTCCCTTAAAATATTCATTTTTTTGTTCTTCATTAACATCACTGGACTGTCTAGACACTTCAATATCCCCAGTTGATATGCTATCAATGTTTTTAGTGTTTAGAGTTGCAATAAATTCATCATTAGGTGGCAACTGTGGCCAAGAAAGTTGATGCCTGTTCATTTGAACAGTATTTATGACATGCTTATCTACCTCTTTCTGCTTTTCCAAGCATCTATGTAAGAATAGATTTTTCTCTTGTGGTTTTGATTCTTGTTGAACCTGCAGACCATCCTTCGGCTGAACTTTAGAAGGAAAGCCAACAGAAACATTTTGTGATTGGATTTGCAATTGTCCCTCAGGTAATAAAGGTTGCAGATTCTGATTGTGTTGCAAATGAAACCAATGCTTCTGGGTATTTTGACCCAACCACTGCCCTTGAGATTCAACAGCTGTTGGTAAATTTCCTGGCTGTACCATTTCTTTAGTTTGTGGTTGCAAAAGAGTCTGATATTCTTGGTGTAGCGGTTCTTGGTTGGACAAATGAGAGGTATGTTTTCCCCACAACATTTTAGATGTATGAGCGGGCTTTATTCCATTATTATTCAATAATGATTGTTGCTGATGATTTTGTAGATGTTGATTCCCAAGTTGAGAATAGCTATTTTGCTGCTGACAAGATTTCCACCGTTGCTGATGCTGCTTGGGATTGTTTTTTTGTTCTTTCTGATATGGTTGTAGATGGGGCTGTTGATACAGTTGTAGATATGGCTGCTGCTTCTCAAAAATTTGATCTTGCTTCTGATGTCCTTGTTGAGAGCATATAATCTTTGATGAATGCCAACCCATAAAATTCTGACAAGAATTCCTACCATCTGCAGCTCCACCAGATGACGTAGAATTGTAGGAGTTTCCCTTGCTGGAAATATCAGCTGCATCCACCAAATAGCTGTCAAGTAATAATGAAAACATGATTTGAAAAAGCTTCCTTTGTAGGAAATTGTATAATGAATAAGTAGAAAATAAGTCTGTTGAACATGCAAGAAAAGGAAATGCTCGAACACCAAAAGACTTAAAAGCCTGCTGAAAGAAAATGAATACTAACACAGTGAAAGTCCTTACATTGTGTAGTTTTTTGTTGGTGTGGGTTATTGGGAAAATACTTCATAGAAATTGGTATTTTACCATACAGTGGAGCAGGCAAATGCAAATCATTTCCTGTCCATTGTATTCTGTTGTTTGTGCTTCTGTCTGCACATAATATTGATTTCTTGTCCATTTTAGTGCCCATTGCATCACATGTTTGACCATTCCCACAATAATGCATATGACCATTTGGAGCTCCATTTACTTGATTATCTTTTACCTGAAATGCATTAATAGGATCAGCAATAGCATTATCAACTTCATGATAAGACCCAGCTTTCATAGGCATTACCCAACGAGGAGTATCCATGGAAACAAGTCCAATTTTCTGCTGGGATTGGAGTCTGTTATCTAACACTTGCACAAGTCCAATTTTCTGCTGGGATTGGAGTCTGTTATCTAACACGTGCCGATTGAGATAAGCCTCATCATTAGCATGTATTATGTTAGATCTGCGAAAAGCTTGAATTGTTCTGTTCACATCAACAGGATCTTGGGGTATAGCACCGGGGTTGATATTTGAAATATATGAGAAGTCCCCAACTGGAGTTGGCGACATCGGACTTAGGTTTCCAGTGTTTAAGATATCTGAAAAGTCCATCATTTTTGCAGTGTCCAGCAGAAACTATTGATCAATGAAAGGTATCAATACAATTAGCAAATGCAGATCCTTTCATTTAGTGTTTAATCACTGTTCTAAGGCATCCAAATGCATGACGTTTCCTGATATTCACCAGATATTACAGTCAAAAACATACGGCTGAAGCAATTAAGGTTGTCATCACAGAACAATACTTCATATCCAACACTACAATGCATATTAGACATACTTGATGAGAAAGAAATGCAAACCTTACCAAATAGCTGAGAAACACCAGTGTGAGCGCGAGCTATTTGCACCACAAGAATTCATTATAACATTCTCACTGCAAGACAATCCGAAGTGTTTTGCATTTTGTTAGTTCATTGTTTTACAAATGCATCACATCAACTGTGATTATCTATGAAATTTGATCAGTTCAAATTCCAAAAGACAAAAAGATTATTCCTTGATTAAGCAACTGTAAATGGTAGCTTAATAAGATATTTCTAGCATTATCAATTAAAAAGCATGGCATATAACTGAAATTCAGCAAAATCAATTGAGATTTTGAAGAGAATAAATGATGAAACGATAAATGTAGAACCAGTTTACCATCACATGCCCTAGTTTGGATTATAAGGCTACGTGTAATTGTAAAGAATTCCACCAAATTATCTGGCAATGGAAATGAATGATAACAATGCATCTTGAATGTACTGAAATGTAGGCAAATGAAAAAAACTCCTATAAAATAGGATTATGATTTGGAGCATCAGTCAGCTGATGCAGTTGAGATCAATATTTAAACAGAGCAAAGCCTTGCTCTTTCAGTACTGGCGATTATCTAACACAGTTTATAAAATTCTGGCTTTGACACATTTAACTCTCATAGGGCAGAAAGTTCATGATCCCTTTGAAACACTACCAAACCACATCAGAATATTCCTTGTTTGAAAAACTGTGAAATAAAGTAGGTAGTTTGTTTTGAATCTAGATGCTACCCTTGGAGAGAATGTAAGATCCTAATATTCTCTATTAAAAATACATATATAGCATTCAACCAAAATATGGGAAGATGTGCTGAATATTCAGATACAAATAAATGCACAATGGTGTATGTCGAGCTTGTGCACCTTTTTCTCCTACTGGTTTAAAGTACAAATATGGCCCATTTCATAATAAAGGGAATGTGAAGTAGCCATCATTCAAATGGTCATGCATCATTGGAACATGAATTTCTCAAAATAAAATGCAGAGACCCAGACAATTTTTATTTCCAACACTCACAGTCCAAGCAAAAACAGGCCATTTCCCATAACTAAACATGCAAAATGTTTCCCATTGATCAGGAATTTGTTTCCCAAGTCACAAATGGAAAGCTCATAGGAAAAGGGAAACAAAACTCCTGAATATCTAAATTTTAGCATATCCTCTTAACATAACCCACAATTCCCATTAATCCTAATAGACTCACTAAAAACCTATGTTACCCCGGGACGCGTTTCCGGCAAAAATTGAGCCGTCCCCGTTTCCGAAACGTCCCGGAAACTTGGACACTTCCGGAAACCTTCCCCTTGGCTGTTCCATAAAATTAATGTTTCAGTTTTGAAAATTTGTTTGATTTGCACTCATGTGAACTCTAAAGTTAAATTATTTAACACAAACATTATATGTTAAGGTTCTATAATTTATATAAGCATGTGTTATCCA
>MU228190.1:1231405-1278514 GCA_018584345.1 Thuja plicata | reverse complement strand
GTTACAACTTATTGTGTTCCAGGTTACACGGATTTGGCAAAGATGGACATCAAAACTATGGCACAGAAGCATCCAATTTTGTGGTGGAAATGTCATGGATCACAGAAGTCAAAGATTAGCAAACTGGCCATTCAATTTCTATCTCAGGTTAGTAGTTCCTCATCTTTAGAACCTATTCAAGTTCTTAAACTTTAAATTTTTAAGTGAACTTAAGAGTTTACTGTTTTACCTTTCTGATTTATCATTTTCTCACAAGGAACATTTGTTTGCTATCTCAGGTTTCTAGTTCCTCAGCTGCAAAGAGGAACTGGTCTACTTATAGCTTCATCCACTCTGTTAAGAGGAACAGACTTACCTCTAAGAGAGCGGAGAAGCTAGTTGCTGTACACAGTGTCTTGTGTATTGTAGATCGCAAGACACACGTGTACAAAGAGAGACCAGCAGCACGATGGTATGTAGAGCCAGAGGATCCATCTCATATTGATGAGAACAAAATTGCAGCAGAAGCCGATGTAGGGCTAGTTGGTGTTCCTTTGGTGGAACTTGACCGTGAGGAGTCCAATAGTTCTAGTGATAAGGACTTTGGCTTGGGGGATGATTAGAGGCCTCCCTTCCTTACATTTTGACATGATTTTGTAGTTGTACTCATTTTGATATGAATCATGATTGATATCATGCTACTCATTGTTGATTGTAATCATGATCATCTTTATGATATTTCATATTTGAACAATGAATTTTGAATCTTTGATAGAATCATAGAACTAATATAATTTTATTCTTATCATTATGTTACTGAGTATGTATGTTACTATCATCTATGTTTCTATGTTGAATGTTCAATGGTTCTGGTTCGTGTTGCAATTTTCAAATTTTGCTATCTTCAAGTATTTCAAGAACCAATTTGGTATGTTATATAATTATATTGAAACACCCCTAGCCCCTCCCCCCCCTCGTCCCCCTGCCGCCGTACCCCTTTCGTACCGAAATTGAGGCCCTTTTTTTCCCGTACCCAAAACTCGTCCTGGCATCCCCCCGTCCCGACATACCCTCGCGATGGGGTTACACTGGTTTTCACAGCTAGGAGCACCACTGACAGATCTGAGGAAGAAGGGGGCTTTCCATTGGGATGAGAAATCCTTCAAAAGATTGAAGGAAGTCATGAGTACGTGTTTGGTACTGGCACTACCAGAGTTCACTCGACCCTTCGTCCTGGAGTGCAATGCGACGGGAGAAGGCATTGGAGCGGTGTTAATGCAAGACCATCAGGCCATCGCATTCGAGAGTCGAAAATTCTCGGTAGCCGAACGCTTGTACTCAATCTATGATAAGGAGATGCTCGCCATCATGCATGCATTGGCCACGTTTCGGAAATATCTCGTTGGAGCAAAATTCGTTGTGCGGACAGACCACAACGGTCTGAGATATTTTCTCAAGCAGGACTTGAACGAGCGGCAACAAAAGTGGGTAAGCAAAATCCAAGCATACGATTTTGACATTGAGTATGTGAAGGGGAAGAAATAATGTGGTGGTTGACGCACTGTCAAGGAGACCGACCATATGTTCACTGTCACAGATTTCGGTAAATTGGAAGGCCTGTCTATTGGTCAAGTATTCCAAGAACACCTTCACATGCCAGTTGATGGATGGTCAAATACAAGATGACAAGTACAAGGTAGTTGACAATATCATCTACTACAAAGACAAAATCTATTTGGTGCCTGAATCGAAGCTAAAGGAGAAGATTTTGAGGGAAATTCACGATTCACCCTTAGCAGGACTCCCCGGGTACCTCAAGACCTATAGGTGCCTTCAAAACTAGGAACGATATCTTCACAACATGCAGATACCTGCACGTTGATAAAAAGTCTCATTCTATACCACACTCTCTCCCCTTCATCTTTTCATGACATTCCCTAAATATTTTATCTTGTAGGGTTTATTTGGTTTCAAGTTTGGAAATCCATTTATTATTTAAAAATTCAAAGCAGTTTGATCTAATGCAGTTCCTCTGGAGTTGCCAATGTATAGCCCACAGGTTGTGATGGTCTTAGCTAAAAGCAGACAATTGAGATAAAGCCACTTAATTGAGGAAAATGGATCACAAGGAAGACTATTATATGTAGATGATAGAGATAGAAATAGTTTAGTTCTAATCAACACTGTCAGATACTTGTCAGATGTGTAATGATAATCATTTGCAAACCCATTAATGTCACTGCTACTAGTGGTGAACACTGCCCTGCTATGCAACTGCCTGCCACTTTTGTCGATCCTCAGAGGTATCCAAATATGCGGGCAAAATTTAGGAATTTGAACCCTTGAGCAAATGCAAACTAGAAGCGGACAAGCAAGATGAGAAACAAGCAATGCAAGGAAAGCAGTGAGAATCACTTACATTAAGCTATATTGATTGTTCATTCCGAGATTGGATTTATTGTGACTTTGATTTTGAACAATAAATTTAACTTTGATAAAAAAATCTTGACAGATGCGAAGAATAGTGCTAGGATGCTAGGAAGTACCATTACAGGGGCAAATCATTACCAAAGACCTATAAGAAGGAAAGAAAAAAACAATACGCTAAAAGAATACAAACAATTTCGGCATGCACTACCATTTTAAGGCATTACGTTTCTCAGGTGTATAAATTCTATTCAATTAAATTAATGAGTTGGTTTTGTATTCTTCCTTAGTAGATGTCATCAGTGTCATCTTGGTGTAAGTTTTGTATTCCTTGTTATTATTATGCACTACAATGGAAAGTTGGAAACAACATGAAGGTGCCTTGGGTACAAATAATGTCAAAGTTCTAAAATATTACAACCTATGTTGCAAAACTCGCCAAGGCCTAAAAAAAAAAAATTCGGGAAAAACTCAGCGAGTTTTTGAAAAAACTGGGCAAAAAACTCGGGAACTTCAAAAACAACATAATTTTAATTAGAAATGCATTTTTTTTGCGAAATTCAATGAGAGGACGCATCCAATGAGTTTAGTAATGAGAACACAAAAGAAACTAGTTGAGTTTAGATATATATAAACGCAAAGTGGGTACAAATTGCATCCTGGCTAGAAGCAAAATAGTACTAAATAGTTTCTACAAAACTAGAAGTAAATACATCATCACAATTACATCTTCCTCTTCCCAGCTCTACTAGCAAATACGAGAGAGGAACTAGAGGGTCTAGTCCTAGTAGTAGAACCCTACACTGGGCGTGACTGTGCCTCCTCACTTGGTATCTCTGACGATGTGTGTGACTCGCTCTCCATCCTGGATGTAGCCTCATCTGACTCCTCAATGTTATCCAATGTGAAACCAAATCCACCTCCCTCCTTAAATCCACTCAAATCTGCCTCCAATACTCTAAGTTGCCGGTTCAGGTTCGGGGACGGATTCGGGTTCGTGGATTCGTGAATTTATTTTTTCCCATCATAATTCGTATGGGTTCGTGTGTGTATATATATATATACAAAAAAATAAGAGAAATATACATAATTGTAAAACTAAATCATTTCATAGTATGAGTCTATGATGCTTGATAATTGATCAATGCCAAATGTCAAAGTCTTCATAACTAGGTCTTAAGAGTCTTTGTTGGTGGCTGTTTTCAAGTCCCTAGGTCCGGCAAATGAGGTTTGAGTGATTTTGGCCTATTGGTAAGTCATGTCTGTCTAGGATTTGGGCGAGAGCTAAGCTAAGCCTGTCATAGAGATGGGGTCGAAACCAAGTGATTTGTGATAAAACGAGTTAAAACCCTTTAAGAATCCTTTTGCCAGCTTCACTTTGACCTTAGAAAGCCATGATGGATTTTGGGAGGTAACCCTACTGAAGCTTGCTAAATCCTGAAATTTGGCTAAGTCTGGAATTTTTCGAAAACCTCCAAAATCTAGAATCTGCATCTTAACTCCTATGAAGCTGGAACCTATCTCAAACATCCTGAAAGTATTTATACAAATATAACTTAAAGTATAAGAAATTAAATAAATCAGACTTATACTTAAATGTTGTGTTGTATTTGTATAAATTGGAAACTCAAACCCAACTGCTGCAAATGTGAAAATAAGAATGAAAAATACATTTTTTGCTGTTTAACGCAGCAATAAAACCAAGGGCAAGTTTTTTAGAAAAACTCGGCAAGTCTTTCTCTGCGAGTTTTTCTCTAAAAACTGGGCGAGTACTCGGTGAGTCTTGTAACTATGAAATTTACAACTACAAGCTTGTTCCAAACAATGTGGCATATCCTATTCCCATTGGCTATCTTTGGCCTCATAGACGTTAAAAGTCTTCTATTCTATTCTATTATATACCTATGGTTGAAAATTTTATTTTTCTACCACAAGTCCCTATCTTTCTTTCTATCTTTACTTCCCTCCCCTCTCTTCTTCCATTGCTTCTTACTTTATTATTTACTGTTTTCGATATTCTTGGACATTAATATAATTATTTTCTTTCACTACTTCTATCTTTACTATTATATACAATCTAACTGAAAATGGCCGAGTTGAAAATTGACAAAATTTATTAGTCAGATGAAAATGGTTGTCATGCAGGTAACGGTTCAGCTATTATGCTAAGTATCAATCTCAGAAATGATTGTCAACGCATAGTGATTACGTATAGCAATATCTCAAATCCTAAATCATTTCTCAAAACAATTAATGCTTTAAATTCTAACAGATTAAAAAGGGGAAAAAATCATGAGCTACAGAAACCAAAGATACAAATTTTCATTGAAAAACAAAAAAAGAATTTGAATACCAGGGAGGAAAATTGATTTGCTTCTTTTGATGTCCATTATTTCTATGTCAAATCCAAAATTATAGGAAATTAAATATTGACCAGTTTTGAGTGATATCATATTTCAGGCCACTTTGTGCCAAGCAGGAACAAACAAATTAGCAAGTTATACAAAAAGCTTCATTTATAGCAATGTCCGTAAACAACTCCTTACATTGGCATGTTTTCCCAGAGCCTACCTATCATTAACCGCAAACATCCGTCTATGCAAAACGCCCTAAGTCAGAATTTAAAACGTCTATTCAACAACAGATTCCTATAATTACAATTTCCAATGCGTGTGCGTATATGATGCAGGTTCCTATACGTTTTGGGAATTCTGTTTCTCCATATTTTAGAGAAATATTTCTAGCACTAACAGATATTAGCTGTTGAAAAACCAATGAAAATTAGAAAAGAAGTTTAGTTGCAGTGCAGCAATGGTAAAAGACTTTACCAAACTGCCAGAGATATCGCCAGCTGGGATGCAGAAAACCAACTGCAATGAATTGAATTTAACTCCCAATGTCCAACTGTTTTCACAGTTGCAGAATTTGTCTCCTCAATTGTGCTTCATTTCAATTAATTACATTGAGTTTTTACAAGGAATTTGCGTGCTTTGTGGGTCATGCCAAATGCGTGTAGTCTATGTAGGGTTTGAGATAAAAGGGTCAAATTCTACGAAGTCTCGTCTCGGTAGCTAACGCTTTGATTCCTTTTATTTGTATGTTATTCGTATTTTACCCGTAAGTGAGAAATTTTAAGTATACTACTACTACTGAGATCTGTCCCATAGGCTATATTTAGTCTCGTGGACGTAAAAATTATATCTATCTATCTTATCGATGGCAATATCAGATTATAGTATGCTCAATTGCAATTGCACCTTCAGCAACGGATATTCCCATTGACAATACATTAACGAAATTTAAATTTAAATTTAAATAAATAAAATATTAATAAAACTTTGTTTATATTTGATTTTATCTTAAGATGTGAGTGTGGTGTACAAATAAGTTTTTGAAGTTTGGATTAGTGTACAATTAAAAACCTAACTATCAAAGTTTTAGATTAAAAATTTTAATTTTAATTTTTCATTAATCATTTTGAGTCAAGTGAAGTGAATTGTGTCAAATTGCTCACTAGGGTGATGTATTTAAAAACTAACTTTAATGGAATGAAACATTTAGGATTGATCTAAGATACAAGGAGTATATTCATGAATTTAATTGCACAAAGACAAAATAATTTACATAAATATAACATCATTATCATAGGAGCATGTTACAAACCTAACCAGAGTGAGTATGGACCTAATCTAGATTAGGTTTATGATTTTAAACCTAACCTCCAAAGTTTTAGATTAAAAAATTTCTTCCCCATTTCAGTAATTATTTTGAGTCGACTAAAGTGAATTGTGTCAAATTGCTTACTAGAGTGATGTATTTTAAAACTAACCCTAATTGAATGAAACATCTAGAATTGATCTAAGATATAAGGAGTACACTTATGAGTTTGATTTCACAAAGATGAAATGGGTTACATTAGTATAGCATCATTATTATGGGAGCAAGTCACACTCTTGTCTATTGTCTTCAATCTTCCACTCAAAGTTGTAAATTCAGTCCTTCCAAGGATTTGGCCTAGGAGAACGTGAACCATGTGACCTAAAAGATTCTCTTGAGGTGTTTAGAAATATTGCAATATTGTTGCACACTTATTCATCAAAAATACCATGGCAAAAAAAAATGTTAACAATCTATGAATTCCATGTTCATTCCAACAAGTTACAAGTTCACTTATGAGAATAAGATTGGATTTGCTCTCACAAATATCACCTCCATAGTTGTTGAGACATGAGTTTTTACATCAAAAGTAAAGTACATGTGCATTTAATTTATTTAATTTTTTATTTTTATTTTTATAATTATTTTTACATTGAGATTCTTAATTATTTTATTTCAATAATATTTTTTACAATTTATATTTATTTTTGTATTGCAATAGTTTTTGTACATACTTTTAACACTAGTTGATTTATCTTTTGATGATTTTTCACCTACCATTCATATGCCTTATATGACTACCAAACGTACATTTCATGGAATGTCCTTTTAGAAATATACCTACTTTTCATGCTAAGAATATTACACAGATTTTTAATATAGTTGGACATACATGTCAAAAAGCTAGCTAAAGGTCAAAATGTCCAAATGTAATAATACATTTTACCACCTAATACACTTGTTCTTCCTTCTATAACCAAGCTTACATCTAAGTAACCAAGGAATTTGATATCATTCAATAACTTCAACATATACAAGCTAAGATATGTCTTTGAGTTTTAGTGTGTATATCACCTTTTTATAAGGATGTCATTGAAAAAGCCTTATATAATATTACAATCAATTTCAATGCTATTCTATAGTTGGCAATTTTTTTGATAGAATTTATTGGTCATAAGTAACCTTGTGTTATTTTAGTTGATGATATAGAGCTCCCACACTGGTCTATTTTCTATAAAAAAAATTATTTAACAAATTATGGTGAAATATGATAAAATTGAACATAGAATGCTCCTTAGTTGATAATGGCTTTATGTTGAGCATATACATTAAGAATTGCTAAAATAATTAGAAGGTACATACACCTAATGTATAGTTATTCACCCTCAACCTTACTATTAGAGGATCTAATAATATAGGTAGAAATCGATTAGACATAATTACGATAGCTAGTCCTCTCACATTAGACGCATTGCTTCATGAAATTCTTAGAAATTCTTCTAATAATCATATAGGGTATCTATGGTTGCATGCTACAAGGTTTGTATCATCTACCTTGCATTGATATGCTATTTTTTGCAAAAATGGAAAGAAATGTCACAAATAGTTTTATGATAGTTAGTGGAAAATTTCAAGGATATTATTACACAAAATTACCCACTTGATAAAAATTCTATGAAACATGACATTATAAGTAATGGTAAAAATTTACCATATGATGGTTGATGCCCTCTAAATTTTAAACCATGTAGTTTGGGAGACTAACAAGTTAATATAAGGACTTATAATGTCTCATCACTTTACATGAATCCTATTAGAAAAGATGTCTCAATCTTGCTCCTAATATTAAAATTATAACTTGCGCAACATCTTCTTGGTGCGCACTCTGCTTTCAAATTTTGTACTTTCTTTAGGGTTTCATCAATCGGCATGTCAGATGGGGGCCCTAGAGAGCTCCCCCATCCAAAAATGTTATCCCCAAAGTAGGAAATAGTGGTGTGGGTTCTTCCTTAAGAAGATCCTTGAGCTAGAGATTGTTATCTTCTCTCTCATCACTGTCCTATGGAGTCAATTTTTTCTTCTCGAAGGAAGATCAAATTTCTTATTAGACAAACTTGTGGGGGGTATATCATCGAGGACTTAGATTGAAGGTTTCCAACTCTTTGAAAGCCTTGTACATAGTGGAAGGGTTAGAGGCAATTGCACCAGATGACCTCATGAATGAAACAATAGTTGATCTTTAACTCTCAAAGGTTATTAAGTTCCTTTCTTTTGTCCCAATATTGCTCAAGTTAGGAGATGGGTGGATTCTATTGTTAGAGTAAAAAGGTATTTCTATGTTCACTTATTAATTAAATCATTATTGATATAATTATTTAAGTCACCTTTTTATCTCTTGTTCACTTAAGCTAAACTTTAGGCATTTAATAATTAATTCTTAATTAATTATTCATGAAACCTAGGTTTCTCCACCTTCTTGGTGTTCGGTCTCCTTTATAAGGATTGATCTCTTTGTATTTTATTATTCCCTCTCTGAATGAATATTTTATCTTTTAGAATATTCTTGTCTCCAAGCTTTGCTTTTGTAACAGGTTATTTTGCATGCAGTGGATCTTGGTGGTTGAATTATATGAATTCTAACATGGTATCAGAGCCTTGTTGTTGCAACTCATTCTTGAGTTTTTGAAGTTTTTGGAGCTCTCAGGGTTTCAAGTTTTTGGATTAGATTTTTAGTGGATTTTGGGAGGATTTATTTTTTGGAGTACTTTGAGCAAAAATTGATATCTGGATTGCGTCCAGGATGCCGCAAAACTCCTATTTTCATATAAGGCATGTCCAATTTGGACATAGTTGAAATTTGGGCCCTCTTTTTTGCATGCACGACCTTCGCACGTTTTTTTTGAAAAAAAAAATTTGCATGACAATTTGGGTTTCTTGGTTCTTTTCTTGTTTTGGAGCAGTCTTTGGTGTTTTGCTCATAACTTGAGCAAATGGAGGCCATTTTTTTCAAAGGAGATAGCGTCGGAAAGTTGTTTCTAAGATGCAGATTTTGGCAGGGGTTTCATTTCGAGATATTGTTGTTTTATTGGCTTTTTTGCCAGTCAAAGAGAACCATTCTTTTTAGCACTTCCAGACCTCTAGAATGAGCATACGGACTCCATTTTGTGCTCACAAATAGGCGTCAAAAAGCTCTTAACGAGCTCTCTTCATATCTGAGACTTATTTTAGAAGAAATTGATCAGGTATTTCATCCATTCTTTTTGAAGTTTTCATTACCTGTCTCTTCTTCTATCCAATGGCAGATTCAACAAGAGTTGAGCTTCTCACTCCACATAATTTCCATTTATGGAAATCCCGTATGAATAGGCTTCTCCAGTCATGTGGGCTATGGTCCTGTTTGGATTCCATTCAGCCAGTTTTGACTCATCCTTACGAAGTCATGCAACAAAGGAACAAGATGGATGAGGTTATGGGTGCAATTTTGTTGCATGTTTCAGACAGTTTGCTCTTTCATCTTGATGATTGTGATACTCCTCATGCTATGTGGGAGAAGTTTCAAACTCTCTTTGGCACAGTCAATGAGTTTAGGGCACTACAGATTGAGGCAAAATTGACTTCTTTGGGTCCTGACTCATTTCCTTCTATTCAGGATTTCTTGATGAAATTCAAATCTATTAGATCTATCTTATAGGGTTGTGGCAAGAATAAGACAGATACATAGTGCATATACCTAATTATTTCTAAGCTTCATGGTCTCTTTCATATTTTTTCTTCTACCTTCCATTCCACCATGGATGCTTTGGGTCCGCGATTTACCATGCCTACATTTGATATGTGATCGTTGACTCGTGAGCAGGCAAAGCTATTTCAACTTGATTCTCTCACAGGATCACAGAACCATGCATTGGTAGCTCACTCATCTTCAAGGAAGCAGGAGCAGAAACTGAAGTCATCAACCACAGAGTCTAAGAAGGATTATAGTTCTTACCACTCCTTTGTCTCACCTTCTCCTGAGGGGGAAAAATTGAAGACATGAAGACCTAAGTGTGCTTATTGTAAAAAGGGCACTCATGATGAGTCTCATTGTTATGAGAAGAAGTTATATGGATATGCAAATCAAATTTCTAATTTGCAAGATCTTATTTAGAAGAGAAACATTGATATTCCTTCTTCTTCTACTTCTCACGGGTCTTCTTCTTCATTGTCACTTCAGATAGATAGAAAGGACATAGGAAAGGGTCATGCATTATGTGCAACTGCTATACCTCCCTGTTAAGTTTTTAGGATAGCTGCAAATGTAATATCAGTCTATGTTGTATGTGTTCCAAATGCAATAATCTCTCTTTCATTTATATTGGGAATGAGGCTAGGAGAGACATGTCTATTCATTATTATTTATAAGAAAGGACATGCATCTTCCCATTAATTATAATTTAATCAATCTTATAATGTTTCATCAATCAATTATTAATTAAGAATAATTTAATAATTTAATATTGACTATTGAATTTCATATGATTAATAATAATATAACATATATTATAATATTATTAATCAACATGTATTATATATATTCTAATGATCATACGACTGAAGCTACAAACATTAACACTCCCTCTTATTTAGGGAGGATGATCAAACAGAATGTGTAGTGGTCTCTTGTGTCAACACTTACGACCCTCACCATGGCTATACAAAACATCAACACTCCCTCTTAGTTAGGGAGGATAAATCAATCCAATGTCAACACTTATATGACACTTGATAACATCAATCATATGATGTAAGCAATAAAAGAATCATTCTCATGACGTAATCAATAGAAATATAGTCTCAAGATGTGGATTGCCTCCATCGATGATTCTATCCACAAGCTCTTAGGTGGATTGCCTCCATAGGCGATTCTATCCACAAGATCTCAAGTGGATTGCCTTCATCGGTGATTCTATCCACAAGCTCTCATGTGGATTGCCTCCATCGGCAATTCTATCCACAAACTCATGAGCTTTAGAGTGGATTGCCTCCATCGGTGATTTTTTCTGCAAGCTCTCGTGTGGATTGCCTCCATTGGTGATTCTATCCATAAACTCGTGAGCTTTAGAGTGGATTGCCTCCATTGGTGATTCTATCCACAAGCTCTCGTGTGGATTGCCTCCATCGGTGATTCTATCCACAAACTCATGAGCTTTAGAGTGGATTGCCTCCATCGGTGATTCTATCCACAAGTTACCGAGTGGATTGCCTCAATTGACGATTCTATCCACAAGCTCTCATGTGGATTGCCTCCATCGGCAATTCTATCCACAAACTCACGAGCTTTAATGTGGATTGCCTCAATCAACGATTCTATCCACAAGTTCCCAGGTGGATTGCCTCAATCAGCGATTCTATCCACAAGCTCTTGTGTGTATTGCCTCCATCGGTGATTCTATCCACAAGTTTTATCTATTATGATCTATTTCAGCCATCACAAGATGTCTATCACAAAAGAAGGTCAAGTTATTGTAAGATCGTCACCTTTCAATAACTATTACAAATACAAGTGATAATCATTTGGAAGTCATCACTTCCTCATGATGTACATAGGGGGCAGGCCCATAAAACATATGGAGTCACACACATGACATCCATCATGCCTCAATGTAGAGGGTGAAAACAAGGGATTTCACCTTGAACTTCTCTCATAGAGAAGAACTCATTGAGAATATATTAATCTATTGATCATCCAAGATTGTTTAAGATGAACTGTCAGACTCCCTCTGAGTCTGATATCAATCTTCTTAGCTCCTCATCCCAAGTTACCTCTAAAGATTCAAACTTCCTCTGAAAAAAAATTCTTGTGCTTATGTCCTGAAGGTATGTCAAAGAGAGATTACAAATAGCTTATAAACTAAAATATCTCATAGGGAAATGCCAAAGATAGAAGCATAAAAGATTTTACTAGCCAATATTATAGCATAAATTTCAAACTCAATAATTCATGTGCATTAATAAAACATGGAATACTTATCTTAAGTTTCAAATATTTCCTTTTGTAAGGTGAGCCCATATAGGAAAAATCAACTCATCAAATTTTGAAGTTGTTTGTGGAGGACATGTTGCAGGAGATCATAATGTTATTCATGCTAGCCATATCGACGACCTTCATGCAAAGAAACAACCTAGAGTGGATGATCACCATTTTCTCACTCTCCACTAAGGATGGTTCAAATAGAAATGTAATATTGGTTATTATTCCCCCCACAATGTACAATTCTCACTCTCATATCAATAAACAATACTCATGTCTTCTTGTTAAATGAATTGATTGCTCCAAGAGAGTTGAAACTCTGTAATTAATTCCTTTTATATATTATATATATAAAGATATAAAATTCCTTGAATACATTCTTCTTCGTTAATGCTTGACCACGATCATAACAAATTAATATATCTCTTTAATGAAAACCACTTTCAAGAATTTCACATAGACCCGTACACAGTCCGTCATAACTTTTGAACCCCATATTATCTCTCCAATTGCTCCAATGGGATTCTTCAAAATTTGTTTTTCCCCAACATATCTGAAATTCAAAAAAATCCAACAATGGATTTGTGATATATGGTCCCTTTACCGAGACTGTATTTTCTGAGACAATCACACATTCACCATCAACAAACTACTCACTTACATTTGCAGTATGGCTTTGATACCATGTTAAGTTTTTAGGATAGCTACAAATGTAATATCACTCTATGTTGTATGTGTTCCAAATGCAATAATCTCTCTTTCATTTATATTGGGAATGAGGCTAGGAGAGACATGTCTATTCATTATTATTTATAAGAAAGGACATGCCTCTTCCCATTAATTATAATTTAATCAATCTTATAATGTTTCATCAATCAATTATTAATTAAGAATAATATAATAATTTAATATTGAATATTAAATTTCATATGATTAATAATAATATAACATATATTATATTATTATTAATCAACATGTATTATATATATTCTAATGATCATATGACTGAAGCTACAAACATTAACACTCCCTCTTCAAGATGGCTACTAGATTCAGGTGCTTCATACCATATGGCATCTTCTCAAGATTTATTCTCTTCTTTTGAGGCTTCTCTTACCCCCACATTTTGATGAGGAATAACACTATAATGACTGTATGCGGGAAAGGTTCTATTGACATTGATGATGGTACATTCCATGATGTACTATGTGTTCCATCTTTGTCCTCTAACCTTCTCTCTGTCTATCAGATTACTCACAGTGGGACAAGGAAGACAATTGAGATTACTCCAGATTCAGTACTCATCAGACATAGTGAGACATTCAATATTATTGCTATAGGGATAGTTGATCATTCTTCCCGCTTGTACTTGTTCTCTCATTTTGGTCCACCATCTCCATTATCGAAGAATAGCTCTCCTTTTTCAGGAGAACCTATTGAGGTGAAGTCAGGTCACTTGAACTTATGTATAGTTTCTGAGATTAGTGTACTGACTTATACACCTCCACCTCATGTTGAGTTTACATTTGTTCATCAGGATTCCTCTTCAACTTTGCCATACATTATCGCTCCATGCATCGAGCCACCTCCTGCAGTTGTTGAGTACATATTCGAGGATATTCATCTCCTCTTAGATGATAGATTCAACACATCTATTGGCCCACCTTCATTGGAGATTCCATTACAGGAGTCTCATGTGTTCTCTTTTGAGCATCACCTAGGCCTTCCAGTTTCTCCTCACATTCAGGGGTTTCCTCTTCTTCGTCGAACGCCTTTGTTTCTTCTGCGATGGAGCCACATTGATTCAATCATTGACACAGGGGTTCTATCATTATGGGGGTGCTTTGGAGCCTCGATCCTCTCTTATGGGGGGGTTGGTTGTACTTATGGTTTTGAGAGAGTCTCTTGAGCCATTATTTTTTAGCATGCTTTTTCCATCTCTTTTTGGAGTAGAGTTTTTCCCATGTGGTTTTCTCTAGTTCTCCACTTTACAAAGATTTGGTTGTGATTGGGTACCTGATCACACCTTGTTGTCGGGACCTAAATTTACTGCTTTCAGTAGTTTTTTCTAGGTTTTTAGCTTCTCCCTGATTTTATCTTAAGGGGGGGTGTTAGAGTAAAAAGGTATTTCTATGTTCACTTATTAATTAAATCATTATTGATTTAATTGTTTAAGTCACCTTTTTATCTCTTGTTCACTTAAGCTAAACTTTAGGCATTTAATAATTAATTATTCATGCAACCTAGGTTTCTCCACCTTCTTTGTGTTCGGTCTTCTTTATAAGGATTGGTCTCTTTGTATTTTATTATTCCCTCTCTGAATGAATATTTTATCTTTCAGAATATTCTTGTCTCCAAGCTTTGCTTTTGTAACAGGTTATTTTGCATGCAGTGGATCTTGGTGGTTGAATTCTATGAATTCTAACATCTATTTGGAAGCTTAAAGGAAGTGTTCTAGTATTAGTTCCATGTCCAACAATATCTTCCTCTTTAACATTTTGGTTCATGAGGATTCGATTAAGGTTCTTACTGGGAGCTTGTAGGCCTTTGATGATGGTTTTAAAAAAATTATATCTTTATGTAAGTGGAAACTAGGCTTTGATCTGTCTACAAATCTAGGGATTATTTCCCCATGTGGATTCATTTTTTGGGTCTCCCCTAGAATTCTAGAATTATGGTATTTTTCAAGGTATATAAAATTTATTTGGGAATTTGTTGGTTGTGGATAAAGTCACCCAACAAAACTCAAGGTTGGTTTTGCTCAAATTTTAATAAATGTTGCTACAATTCTATTTTACCTAGCAGTAGAGCCCTTAAATCAAAATACAAAAGATGGATCCAACCAATTGAAAATGAGAATGCAAATTCTTATTTCCAAAATTTCAATTATTTCCAATATTTTAGTGATAGTTGCGAAAAATAGCTCTTAGGGAGTAATAGGTTGTTCGAGGAAAATAGAAAAAACTCCTAACAATTAAGACAAGTAGGGAAAATATAACCCTAATAATATAGATACAAAATTTCAAAGTGTCTCATTTAATGACCAAGGAATAAAAATGAAGTGTTGGTAGAAAAATTGTTAGTTGCTCAATGATAGAAGGAAGGCAAATCATATTTTCCTATAGTTGTTTTAAGTGATAAGGTTGATAATGAAAACCTTAAGAAACGTGAAAAATTTGTATATTAGAAAGGAAAACAAGTTTCCTCTGAGGAACATGGAAGACAAGGAAAGATGAATTAGGAGAAAAAGGAGGAAGAAGTAGAGGTTGTTTTAGAAACTAACAGTGGAAAATTAGCAATGATTAATGAGAAAGACCATTCTAACAAGAGCTAAAAGAATTGAAAGGGGATAGAGAAGAAGAAGAGATGTTATTAAAATCTATGGAGGTAGATACCTTAACCATAGAGTTGGGATTTAATGGGGGTTCTAACTTTTAGATCCTCCCTAGAAATGAAATTAAAGAGATTTGGGAATCTATGGTACTACTAGGTTTTGGATCTATTGCTTCTCATTCCCCTCATAATAAATCAAAGGAGGATGCTTCTGATGATAAATGGACCCAAGAAAGTGGTAAGGAAAGAAAGAAACAACAGGTAGATGTTGGAGTAGAAAGAAAACAAGGGAGACCCTCTCAAAGGCATGCATGAACTATAAACTCAAGTAGACTGACTATAAATCAAAATCCACTACTAAAACACCGAGACAGGAGCCCAATTTGAATTTGGGTACAAAAGTTGGGCTAAAAAATGTTTCAAACATTCTATCCCATCCTAAGTAGGCCCAAATTTGGACTATGGGTCTTGAAAAGTTAGGGGATGCAGGATTTGATCGGACAACCATTTTCGAGGTCGGGATAGGATACCAAGGTTGAAAATGGTGATATAGGGCCTAGGCGGTGGAAATCAATTATTTCAATTGAGGTAAAATAGAGGAGCATACTTAAAAATAAGGGCTTGCCTCAATTTTTGAAGAAATTGAATCAACACAGGACTTATAATATTAATTTAAAGGACCAACGAGCGTTAGGAGAGCGTGAAATCAATGTGGGAACCCATACATACTAAAATGGGGCTAAAATGAGCATCTAATTATAGATGTTAAATTTTTAGAATGATACATTTAGCCCCCACTTTAGCAGGAGTATGAATCCACCTCATGCTCACGGTAATGTAGAAGAAAGAGAGACAAAGAGACAAATATGTAATCATGGGAAAACATCAAAGAGATGAGATATCTCTAAGTTTAAGGAAACAAGCCCCAAATCAAGGATCTTAACTTGTACATCCATGCACAAGGACACATAAAAAAAACAAAAGCCTAAAGCTTACTAAGATTTCAAGTCAACTAGTTGAAGAGACCTTAGTATATAAAATGTCTCAACCACTAGTATCACACTCAAAATCATTCCAAAAGTGCAAATGGTCACATGAAAAAATTGATAGCACACATCAAAGATAAGATAAGACTCCATGATCCAATCAAATAATAGAGTGTGTTATGCTATGGAATCACAGAGGAGAGAGAAAGACAATCATGGATGACATGGGCTAGCCAATTGTGTTGTTTTAGGTGGTCAATGAGAGAGATAAGAAAGAGAGAGAATAGGTTGGGGAAATGGTCTAGCAAATTGTCTTATGCACTCGTGAAAGTCTATGTAAATTAGAGGTTGAATGGTCTACAAAATTGTGTTATGCTAGTCAACTTGTAGACACCTAAAATTGGTCAAAGCAAGCCAAAGAAAAAATCAATCAAATAAAAGCCATTTTGAATAAATTAAATAACCAGGTAATTGAATTAATCATTTAATTACATAGTCACCAATTGATTAAATTCAATTCAATAAATCAATCATGGCTAAAGTAATTATTTCCTTTGAATTAATTAAAACCTAATATTCCTCGCCCACCACTACATGACAAAAAAATCACTCAACCAATTGGAAATGAGGAAAGCAAGGACATGGATTACAAAAAAGATTTTCTATCTTGACCATTCAACCTTGAAAGAGAATCTTCTCCACTCAAAGATTCCAATCATACTTTGACCATGGCTATCTAAACTTACCCCCTACGTCTTGGGAAATCCTATAAATAGGAGGTATAATTAAGTACATATCACAACTTTACAATGACTTTACAACCAATTTGCATCCAATTTCATATATATAATTCATACCATAGTCAATTTGCATCACCTATATATGGAGACAAGGTTGATTTCACGCATAGCATAATCATAATGGCAAATTCGTCCATGTTTGGAGTAGATTTGAGTATTTAGAATAGGGAAATTTAGCTTAATTTGCATACATTTGCATTTTAGATCCATCTTATCATCATTATTAGCATAATTCTTGTTTTAGGGGTTGTCACTTTAGGATTTCTTTACAGCTCAGAGCATTCTTTTAGTCCTTTTAGCTAGAGATCCATGTGATGCTCTTAATTGCTTCAATTTGAATGTTAAATAGCACAGGTCTATTAAATTTGAGTTGATAATTGTGATTAAACTAATGTTTCATGTAGGTTTGTGAATTGCAGGTATACAAACACACAAAATGACACCCACCATGGGGCCCACGCCTCACTGATTTGACAATTTTTTTGTTGGAAGATGCAGGTTCAAACAAACATAGGCAACGCCTTTGCAGAAAAGTTCAACACGTATAATCAGAAGTTCAACACCT
This sequence comes from Thuja plicata, assembly GCA_018584345.1. Lineage (NCBI taxonomy): Eukaryota > Viridiplantae > Streptophyta > Pinopsida > Cupressales > Cupressaceae > Thuja > Thuja plicata. Next base: position 1,260,757 of record MU228190.1, on the reverse strand, counting down.
GGAATCAAAAGTATAGAGCTTGTACTCATATTTTAAGCGCCTGAGATCAAAAGTTCAACTCCTATCAAAAACCTTTTAGCACCTAAAGATAGAAAACTACAATTTGCAACTTCTTTCAATGCTTCTACACTTTCTTTTAGCTCCTATTTACAGTCTTACAACGCTTAGAAATAAAAGAACAATGCTTACTATTTTAGTTCCTAGGCCTTTAATTTTTGCCCCTGTACTATTACTTTCAGCGCCTAGAACTTAAATTTTAGCGCCTGCAAGTTAAATTTTAGTGCATGCAGGCAGTAAAATAGCACCTGTAAATGTACACTTAGAAATTAAAATTTGTAAATCTAATCGCGTTTACAGATGACAAAATTCAAGAAGGTACAAAATCCTGCACTTCGATTGTCAAATCATTTTGGGGACGAAGAGGCAAGAAGATTATACAAAAATGCAAAAAGAACACAATTATCCATTCAATCATAAATTTTGGAGGAGAAAGTTAAAGCTCGAAACAGGTATTGGAAAATTATGGATCTTTATCAAGCTTTTTACGATACCGCATTTATCCATTTAGATGACTCTCCTCTTTAAAGATGGCCCAATTTAAGAAATTTTGGAAATCTACGCTCAAAATACCTAACTATTTTTAAGAGAAGGGGGGCCAAAGACTAAACAAGTGGGTTAAGAGAACACATTGGGAAAATGCAGATGAATGACTTGATATAGAAGGTAAAGAATATAGTAGATATTTTATGATTGTAAAATTGTATCAAAGTTTCTATCAAATACCTAAGATCAATATAAACGCTTAATCTTTCTAAGCATTTGTGTCATCACGTATCCATTTCTTTGCATTTCTTCACTTTGCTTGTTTGATACTGGACTAACTTTCGCTGGAACATTGGATGATAAGAAGTTGGACCAATTGCCGAGATAATGTATAATAACAACGAAAAATCCTCAAAAATGAGCACAACTTTGAACAAGGTACACACAACAAACTATTAATTTTTCATGTACCTTTAAATTCTTGTGGAAAATTTCAAAGTTCAAACACATAATCAAATTAGAAAGACCCCAATTTGCTTGTGAACAAGGGTATTAGGCCTATTCTCTCACCTTTTCATGGTGATCAAAATGCTAAGCATACCTAAGCTCGATTAGATTAAAGGTAGAAAAATGAACATCATGTCTATTGTGTTTGGATATTAAAGGTAATAGGGATATGCTCTTATCCTTCTTAGGGTGATCAAACTCCTAAACCTAACTTTGTCTCAGTTTGCTTCAAGTAGTGCATTTAATTTGAACCATAGTGGGCCTGCCTCCCAAGATTTGCCTTATCAAGGATGGTGAGAGGTGCAACCCAAAGTGGGATACAATCATTTTAGCCATGATAATCCAACCCACTATAATATAAAAAGCATTCATCCTTAATAGGGTGATTGAAGAAAAGTTTTTGAACAAAAGCTTTCCTCTAGTAATCCTCATAGATTGCACAAAATATTGTGTTTATGATGGTGGGAGATTCTCATAAAGGGAGGTAAAACACAAAAACTTCTTCAGACGGAATCTTGAAAAAATCCTGGTTAAGTAGAAAGCTTACCTCATTATCCATGAAAAAACAAAATTGTCCTTGGGTAGCTTGTCTGAATTAATTTATTTGTACAAAACTTGTGGAAATGTTACACAAACATAAACCAGATGTTATAGTTGTTTTGCTTTTGTTAAGATGAGTGCTTGAGTATGGTTGTTTGTTATCTTTTGAATACATTTTTCAATTCAAATTCTTCTCAATATAAATAGGTTCTTTAAGAAAATCTTCCATTGTCATAACTCTAAACAATTTGATCTTTTATATAATTCCAATTAAATCACATCAAATTACAAGTGTTGTCCAAACATCCAAATCCTTGATTTTTTAAAAGTTCGTCAATAGGGATTACATGTCCTCTTCTTAGAACCAACAAAATTAGGATCAATCATAAGTCTTAATCATAGAGATAGATCTTTCTCTATTAGACTTCATCATTAGGACACACTTCAATTTGAGCAAAACATCATTAGAATCTTACCTTATCACTTATTTATAGTAAACTCAACCAAGTTTTTTGAAGAAAACCCTAACCATTGAGAAGAACTTGATTCAAGAAGTAACCCAAGAGTTACTTTCATGCCAAGAACAAGGAAAAGATATTATAATTTTGAAACAACTAATAACAAGGTCACATTAAAAGGAGTAACATCTCAAGAACAAACACAACCTCAACATGAGAATCAAACTGATTCATCCACAAATCAAACACATCAAGTTGAGACTAACAAACCACTAAAACGCAAACCACTCAAACAAACATGGATAACAAATGGATCAGTGCTAATAACCAAAAAAATAATGAAGAGATTATGGATGAAAAGATCAAGGAGGCACAACAAAACATCTATTTCATGAATATGATGGAAAAATTGCTATAAAAAGATAAAGATAGGTATTTCATGACATTATCTCAACTAGGGGTCAAACTACCTCATGATTATGACGTATCCAAATTCAAACAAGGTGAGGATGATGTTAGCCCCCTAGGAGTCTTAACTAAACATATCCAATCCCTTCAAACACAATTGGATACAATTCAAGAGGAAAATGCACCAAACAATATACGATAGAGGGCATTTGTCCTTTTCCCTTTGATAAGAGTTTAGCCATGATACATTTTTCACCTAATGTGGTATTTCAGAAAAATGATTAATATATGGGTATAATTGACCCTCAAGAACACATTAGATAATTCTATACTATGAGAATGAAATTCCTACATGAACCAACCTATCACATGGGATTATTTCCTAGGAGCTTAGGAGGCCAAGCAATGGAGTGGTTTTCTAAATTACCACCCGGAATTAAAACATTCGAAGAGTTGGTCTCTAAGTTCATGAAACAATACTCATATAACATTGAGAATGAAGTAACCATGCTAGATTTATGCAACACTAAACAAAAAAATGGGGAAGCATTCTTGAATTCCCTACAACGTTGGTGAAAAATCTTTGTAAAATACCCATGAAGTGTACCCGTAAAGGAGATGGAAATATTTATTAATAATTTGAATAGTAAAATGAATTATTGGCTATAACTCCAATGCCCTCCATCCTTTGAAAAAATGATTGAAAACAATATCAAGACAAAAGATGCTTTAGTAAAGAAGGGGAAACTTAAGTTATACAAAGATAACAAGGATTTTTCAATCAATTACACCAATTACAACAACAATCCCTCAACCAGTAAAAACAATAAAAAACCTAAGTTTTGGTTGAAGAATAACATTAAGAAGAGAGGAGAGTAAAGATCCCAAGGAGGGGACGGGCACTGGCATTCGTACTCGATCAAGCATAAAGAAGAAAGAAACTGAAGATCTTAGGCTCTCTATGGATAATATGGAGCTCCTGGCGGAGCAGGAAAAACTTATGATGGAGACTAGCTAGCTCCCTGTTTGTTCCTTTTTTTATCCTCGTGCTGTATTTTTCTGGTGCTGTCTTTTTCTGTCTTTTTGGATTGTAGGGCATTTGGCCCCCACTTCTCTTTTGTCCAGTTTTTGTTGTCTGTTTGATCAGCCCTGAATATCTTATGATCTTTGTACAAGGTTTCGGGACCTTTCAAATCCTACTTTTACTTATTCAAAAAATTAAGAACCTAGTAAATGATGGAGTGGTGGAAGCAAACAATATCAAATCTAAGCCATTCTATATTTCTAGTAATTGTAGCCAACAAGCGAATAACATCAATCCATCCAACAAGAACTCATTCAAAAACAAAAATAATAACCCTAACCAAGGGAACAACCAACCCAAACTACCATTTATGTCCCAATTTACTTCACCACAATAAAAAGTCACTCAATTGGGAGAATCCCTTGAGAAGGCTTTAAGAACATTTATCGCAAATAAAATCATAACTCTACCCGACTCAAGAGGCTTTGAACCCTGAGTCAAACCTTAATGGTGGAATGGCTCACACGACTGTGAATACCATAGGAACAAGGGACATAAGACAAATGAGTGTATATGATTAAAACATGTGGTTCAAGATCTCATTGACAATCGTGTCAATGAAGTGGAAGGACCTACAAATAGTGAAGACCATACAACTTTCAAAACTCCTTTCTTAAACCATGAGAAGGTTGAATCTTCCAATATAAATCAAAATAACAAAAAGGGAAATGACAAGGTGAATTTTGTCCATGATTATGATAATACTATAAATTATTTATCCATTTTTTAAAATACCATCAATGTCATAGTAGTAAAAGGAAAACAAGACAAAGAACCTTCTAATGTCATCACTAGCGGGCAAGCATCAAAATACACCTTACAAGGAACCTCTAACACGATAACTAGGCCTAATCCTTCATCTTTTTTATCAATACAATATAACCTAGTGGATCAACTCAAAAAGACCCCGACACAAATATCAATCTTGGATTTGTTAAAACTTTCACCTCACATAAATAAATTTTGGAAAAAGCCTTGGTTGATACGAGGGTTTTAAACAATTTGGATGTAGAACAATTTCAAAACATGGTTAGTCATCTTATTGCACCACATTTCCTATCCTTTTCTGAGCAAGATGAAATGTCTTTAAATCATCCTGAAAAGCTTCCATTACACGTTGAATTTTTAATCCAAAAGCATAGAGTTAAGAGAGTCTTAATAGATGGGGGGGGGGTGGGGTTGGCTTAAAAATATATGTACTTTGAACCTTTTTAAAGCCTTGGGATATTCTAAAGATGTCGTGGATCCTAAGAGGAAGATAACCACTAAAGCTTATGATGATGAAGATAGATCTTCTAAAGGAATGGTTATATTACCAATTCGAGTGGGTCCTATCAAAAAATGAGACAGTTCTCTTGGTATTAGACCTCAAGTTGACCTGCAACATATTGTTTGGAAGGCCATGGATACATTAAATGCAAGTCATTCCTTCTACTTATCATCAATGTGTGAAGTTTCCTTATCTTGGACAACAAATAACAATCGTTGGTGACCTTAAACCTTTTCAATATTGCAATAATATCAAACCGGTTATAGATTCCTTTATACCAAATAAGAATTAGGCTTCCTCATCAAATTCAACTCTAGAACAAGCTAAAGAGGAAACTCCTAGTGCCATGTCACCATTAAAAGAGAAAGAAAAATATGAGGTCACTAGTTCAAAAGGTGAAAATGATAGTGCATCCACATCAAACAAGGGTAAAGATCAGGTAGCTCTTTTACATTCAAAAGATGAAACTCCTAGACTCACTAGTTCAAATATTTCTAGCCAAGAGGAAAAGGAATCAAAAGGTATAAATTTAGAGAAGGGGAAGGAAAAAGAAACCCATTATCAAAATATGGATACCCTAATGAAATTTTTTTAGAAAGAATTGAATATCATTCACAAAGGGGCGGGAGAATATTCCTTATCAATGGTAAATTTACCAATTTCTCTAAAGTCTCATGGAAAACCCTTTGTTTCAACAAACCAAACATCTTCTCACAAATATAATGACAACTTTGTAGGAGCTACTACAATAGCTAAGGTGGAAGAAGATAATAACATCCTAAATTGGCTATATAAGGACGAGGAAGAAACAAATGAAAGGGTACAACACTTTAGCATTCCCACACATCAATATGGGAAATGTTTTCAAATATTGCAGAAAATGGGTTACCAGGGATCGGGACCTCTTAGGAGGAAAAACAAAGTATTCTTAGAACCTATAGAAGCTACTTTCTGGTCTAATAATGATAAAACTGATGTAGGATATCTTGAAATGGGATATACCAAAAAGAATCTTCCCTGCATCCACGAGCATAATGCAAATTTAGAATCATATAGTGAAGACGATTCAGCAAAATGGGAATGGGATTCCTTCTCTGAAGAGTCATGTCATGACAAAGAAGTTGATGTAATCCACTCATACATATATACATCAAATGAAACACTAATTTCAAGCTATGATTGGGTAGGAGATTCATACATACCTACATTCTTAGAGGGACAAAGCTCTAGGTTTACTTTACAATAGCTAGGTCCATAATGCGTTTACAAATATTCTAGTGAGGAATAAATAGATCCAAACTCTATAGACCATCTTGAGGAAACAAAGGTCGTTGAATTTTATGATACAATGTATGAACCAAATTATAATGAAGTTAGGACCCTAAATCTAATGGACCTAGACCCAGATAATGATTCCTTACCATTAATCCATCCCGAACTCATGATTGGGATCAACCTGAGACAAATGAAATAAAAACCTTTCCAAATGATCATTATATTATCATATACCTCAACATGGTTTACACCTATCATTGTGGATGTTACCAAAATACCTCGTCCAAAATTCAAGAAACATCCATATAAGTTCATAGAAACAGACCCTAATGCAGCGTTATCGGATGTACCCTATGGAATTATTCATGTAGGATATGTAAGGGCATATGTGAATTGAAATATTGAGGACTTAGGGATAGGAAAAATTAAGGAACTATATCTAGTCACAAAACTTATGGGAGATGACTGAGGTGTGAAACCAAAATTCTGTTCCCTAGAATAAAAGAAGTTTGTCTAATTTTATGTATTTATGTGTATTGAGGTAGAAGATTGGATAAAATGCATTTTGAGAAGAATTAATGGAGAATTTATGTGGTTGAATCAACCCATGAATATAAAAAAGGAGGTAATTCAAACAGTTACTGGGTTATGGTCATCTGATGGTATCTGAGTATTGAAGGTTGTTATAAATAACACGGTTTGTGATGCAACAGGTGTAATAGCATATAACAAAGGAATGATAATCAATGATATAACATATGGTGATGTGAATTTTGTAGAAATGGTTGTTGGCTACAATATTTATCACTCCATTCAAGATAATTATGTGTCAGACACAACTATCTATACTGCATATCAGATGTTGAAAGAGAAGACAAAGTATGATCTTTGTGAGGTGTTGAGGGACAACTAATTCAAAACTAGATAAAGATCAAGAAGGAAAAAAATAATGTTTTCAAGTTTGGTACTCTTATTTTCTATATTTTCTTTTATTTCATGCAAGAGTTCCAAGTAGTAGGTCCTATGAATTGGTCCGGTGATAGTACAATTGTTTTTCAAATTGGAGAAATGATGTGTGGAATGACTAGTGAAATAAGGACAACATCAATATGGGGTTATTTTTTTTTTTTCTAGAAGAATATGAACAGTCGAGAAATGATTCCCAAGACCATTTTCCAAAGGTATGATAAGGACACATGTTTCATGGTCAACACAGACGAATGTCTAATGGAGGTAGTTGAACCTGAGACTTGTTGGGTCATGCCAATGGGATATGAAGTGGATGAACAAATCCTAGATATATATGCAAAGGACTTACTATGAAATACCAAGGATACAAAAGAACCAAGGTTTGATACATATAATTAGAAAGATCTTGTAGTGCATAGGGAACTAAAGAAGACTGAGTTAGATAGAAAGGTGAGAAAGAAGGTAGCCCATGTGAGGGAATTCTTAAACTACCACTTCAAGAGAACTGGACTAGATATTTATGTTGAGGAACCTATTGAGGTTGGAGAACCAAGCTCTTCCCCCACACTTGTTCTGGGTAGACATTCAAGGATTTATACAATGGTGAAACGTCAATTACTTTCACCTACAGAAGAGTCAGAGAGTAAGAAGTCTGAGCAGAAGAAGCCAGAAGTCAAAAAGGAAATTGAAAGTAAGAAGAAACAAGAAGATAATAATAGAATAGATAAATAAATTTTGATTTAGGATGATAATGAGAGGAAAAGCTCGGATGTTGTAGTTAAGGAGCTTAAGAGATAAAAGGTGTCATATTTACCTAAGCCACCCAAGTCTATAAGGCAAAAATCTTCTGGTGCAACTAGCCAGGTGAGTAAAGAAACAAGATTATAATATGATAAGTTAGGTATGTAAATTAATGACATGGTGAAGAATATTACTGCCAATGGTGATTTGAGGTCATTAATAAAGTACTATATTAAACTTCACATAGAAGGAAAAAGGGAAATAGAAGATGCAATAGTCAAGCATATGTACATGTTCAAAAAGGCTTTGATTGAGATTGCATCATAAATCCCCAAATCTCTATATAATATCCTTTATGTAATGAAGAATACTACCAATAATAAGGACAAGGAATTGAGAGAACAAGCCATAGTGTAATTGTGTCTAATAATATCAATAGAAAAGATGAAAGATGTGATGAAAAAGGCAGAACCCCACTTTAGATGCAAAAGAATGATGAACAGGCTGATGGTTGGCGAAATAGAAGATGTGGTTAAGGAAACTAGAAGAATAATGAAAAAGGTATTGTTGAAGGAAAACCATTCAATCATTACCGAAACACAAGGAACTATCACTTCAACACATGTTCAACTGCCAAGCATAGACAAGCAAGTTGTCAATGAGGTGTCAAATATTCTAGCGATGAAACCACTATTAGGTATAGGTAAGGAGAAAGATCTAGAGATGATGATATTACAAATAAAAGTTACAAATAAATTGACTAGTAAAGGTGCAACACAGAAACAGGTCACTATAAATACAAAAGATAAAGGTATAGCAACAAAAACAAAGATTGGAAAGACAACACCAAAAGGAATGGATGCACCACAACAAGTACAAAAAGTGGCAGTTATGTTAAGAAAAGAATCCATAGAGGTTCAACCTCTAAACCAAATGTTACCCCTGTCAGCAGAGGAGCCAAAGGAGGTAGACAAAACCAAGCAAGATGTAAAGAGAAAATGGGGCAAAGGAAAAGTAAGAGACACTGGTGAGGAAGTGAAAAAATTAATGTCAAAAGATACCAACATGATGAATGCTAAAATGGTAAAAGGAGCAATAGATATGAAAACTCTTCCCCCTCTTCAAAAATGGGAGTTAGCTCAAGCAGTACAATCTCAAGCTAGGAAAGAGATTCACAAACATCATGTTAGGGATAACCGACTATTGGAGAAAGCATTTGAGGTGTTACAGAAACTAATGCCTACTTATATCAAAGATTGTACATTAACACCATCTGATCAAGTCAGAAGCCTTCTTACCATAGTATATTCTCAATTCAATTCATTTGAATATGCTGCAGAGGTGAAAGAAAAGAAGGAGGTCAATGCCAAGAGATTCGAAGAGTTGAAGTTGCTACTGTAATCACCCTAAATTGGGTTAGTCTAACTAAAGGCCTTATTTTCCTTAACTAAGGATCTCCCTCTTAATTATGCTAATCTGGTTATTTGATTATTGGCATAATTCATCAAAATCAATAAAATATCTCAAATCAAACATCATCTATTAGTGATCTATCATTGATTTGTTATTAATTACCTTGGCCTATTTACTTAAATTAACCTCATTAAATCCCTTGGCTAAAGTAATTAATTAAAAGAAATTAATAAATGCTTCTAAATTAAAAACTAACCACTAATGAAAAAATTCATCTATAGACCAATGGTATTTGACACACATGGATCATCTCACATGGATCAAGCAAGATTCAATCCTCATCACTCATCAAGAATCAATCTCAACCACTCATTTCCCCTCATTCTCCATAAAAGGAGTAAATTTTGAGCTCATCTGGATCCTTAATATCACAATCTTTCATTAAGCTTATGTTGTAGAAATGAATTCATGCATCTAGATAATTAGCTAACACTTCATTTTCATAATGGGATAAATTGATTTAGAATTGATATATTTAGCTTAGATGCATTCTAATGGCTTTTTAGCAATTTGAATCTTCCATTTTAGAGTTGTATGTCACTGGTCTAAAGCATAACTCTTAGAGCATTATCACAGTTAGATCAAACTCATTCTAAATAGCAAGCTATAACTCGCTTTTGATTGTCATGCTTGGATTGAACTCTATTGTATTAACAATTGAGTTAATGAGTTATAGTGTTGTGGTTGTAGATTTGCAGGTACAGGTGAATGACACATAAACACATACACATATTTAGCACCCACCATGGGGTAGAGCCCCAAATTTTACATAATTTTGGAGCCAATTTATGTCATTTTAACTCTCTATTTTGTGGTACAAATTCACATTTCGTGAACATGATCCCATATGGTGAACAAGATTGCACCCAATAAATCTTGGCTCGCTTCCCAAAAATCCAGAATCGCATCTGGGAAAGATCATATGTGGTAAATTTAGGATCAAATTTAGTTTTATTGATCGCATTTAGTGAATCCTCAATCGCATCTAGGAAGGCTCGCATTTAGGGAAATTCTTCTGTCATTTAATGATGTTATGATTTGCATAATTAATAGATTTTTAATGACTAATGGATGAATTTGTGCACGTGATTGATTTCTAGCAGCCTAACATTGTATGTAGGATATTTTGATAGAGATTACGCAGGTCAATGATGATGAAAAACTACAAATGCATGGTCTTGCAAGTTGCCTTCAATAAATTGACCAAACATCATGCTTGTCTTAAATGATTTCATAGGAATTTAAATGAAATTGAGATCAATTCCCAAACTAATTAGAGGATTATGCTCTTTTCCCTTTGGAAAAATCAGAAACTCAAACATTAGATTGTGATTTGAAGTCAAATTTGAAGAAAATTTATCATATGTATGATGTGTTTGATAGGAGAAAACAACATGGATAAGAGAGTATGCTCTTCTCCCTAGTGGAGATTCAGAAACATAGACCCCTAAGTCGCCAATCCTCTTTATTGCTTTTATCTTTAGAGGGCCTGTTGGTTGAGGAAAAATCTCCCGGGAATGACCCAAGCGAGTACGAGTAGATGCCAACTCTTCCACCTCACTATAGTCAAGATGCTTCCTTGAGATTAAAAACTTCAGAAGACTTAATCGGTTTTGTCCTTGGAACATTGGCGATCATTCCTTAGACATGCTTGGATGTTGTGTAGAGTAGATCCACTTCAATCTTTCTTGCAAGACTACACTCATCTAGGTACTCGTAGGGCTATACACCTCAATCTCACCTTGTGCAAGACTATGGGAGACAATTATGAATGGATGCCCGAATTAAAATCCTTCTCCTAGTGATCACTCAAACTACCTTCGAAAGGTTGGTAATTCTTGTGCAAGGTAAATAGTAATTGCCCCAAGACACTCATCGTATTGAGCCCTCCTTGACGTTACTACTCAACTAATATGGCCTCCAACATCCATTGCGTGTTGTTGGACTATCATATTCTAAGGAGTCATTGAGTGCCCTCCTAAGTTTATGAGAAAGTATTTATGATCTTAGCTGAAGTTGTAAATGATAGGTGTGCTTGGACTATAAACAACCTTGCTTGATGCGTGTGAATTCAAAATGAAAGATAAACACCTCAATATACAACCTCTTAGATGGTTATAGACATTTTCAAACCTTCAAACTCACTGGAATTTTTTAGACAATCCCTGACATTTGAAAAATTTGACATATTTCTCAATTTAAGTGGCAAACTTAAACAAGTCTATCAAAGGCTCACATTTGGTGTCTAGATTCACTTTTGGTGAATAGGCTCGCATATGGTGAATATAGGCTTGCATCTGGTGAAAAAGATCGCATCTAGTGAACAAGCTCACATCTGGTAAATACAGGCTCGCATCTAGTAAACATTCTCACATTTGGTAAATCTAAGTCAATGCAGAATCACATCTGGTTTGTATAGGGTCACAAATCGGATAGTGAGTGTTTTAGCATCTTTCAGAATATTGAGCTTTGCATTTTTGGATACCCTTTTTTTGGCCCTCTTTCAGGTTAGATCATCACAGTTTTCCAATTAGATCCTAAAATATTGAAAACTATAAAAGAAAATCCACAAAATTTTACCCCAACTTGGCAGGGCCATAACTTTTGACTCAGTCCTCGAAATCATGAACCATTTGCACCATTAGAAAGGTCTCCAAAAACTCTAATTTCAATCTCAAAAATATTGTGCCTTCGGCAACACAATTTTAGAGACTGATGAAAGTCTCAACTCCCAAAAATAAGAATAAGACCTCCGAAAATGCAAATTACTAAAACCTAGAAAAAAACTGAAAATATATTCAAAATTTACATTTTTGATTTTTTTCTCAAATTAATTATACATGCTCATGGTATCCAAGATAAATCAAATTCAAGAGCTTGGGAGACAAACATCATCACAAGAGACTATACTTGCTCATCAAGAGACTCAAGGCAATCATACCATGGTTGAAAATGAGTGGTCTAAATACTATGATCATGGCAATAAGGAAGAAGAGATTCTCATTGTAGTCATATCTAAGCAAGTTCAATCTTTGAAATATGAAATTCAAGACTTAAAGGAAGAAAAATATACCTCAACCAACAATTCCTCATTGAAATCAATCTTTTCTTTTCTCTATGATCATGATTCATCCATATCTTCGTCTTCTTCAAACAAAAATCCTACTTCACAATCTCCCATAAATCTCATCTTTGATCAAGAGCCTACTTCACAATATCAAGAGAATCCAATCTTGGAACAAGAATCCTTTCTACAGATTTATGATATTCCAATCTATGATCAGGAGCTTGAAGATGAAATTACACCACATTCAGCTGAGATTCTTGTCTATCCATTATACACCAGTTGCAAACTAGATCATCATGATCTTGAATCTAAAATGTCGCTGGTGAACTCAAATGAATCTAAATGACCAATGGATAGATCATTCACTCCTTTGGGACAATCTCACAGATCAGCTTTGGAAGAGCTTCTTTAAAATAATCTTATCACATTACCTCAAGCCACATCGTGCGGAATCTCAATTGTGAGCACTTACTATGCCTATCATCAAAATAATGAGCATAAGACTTCAGATTGCATGGAATTGAAGCATAAAATTCAAGATCTAATTGATGATGGCATAATCAAAATTGAAAATACTAATGAATAATCTAATGAAAAACAAGATACTAGTATTAACCTTAATCTACATCATGGACCCATGTCTAGTAGTGGTTCTTATGCAACTTCTACTTCTTCCAACATGCATCCATATTATAAAGGATCAAAGCTAGTCAAAATGCCTCCATTGAACAAAGAAAATAATTCTTTTAATGCTAACTATGTATACACTTAAGGGCTACCTATAAAAGAAATCCAAACTAATATGCATCTTTCTGCAAATCTTTTCCATGCCTCAAAGATCATAGATCCCAAGCTTCCATGTACTTCAACAACTATCATGCCTATTACAAATGATCCTTCATCAAGCCTTCAAGAATCCCTCATACAGATTAAAGCTCCTACCTTGTCCTTGAAACTGTCTCCATGTCAAGAGGATGATCCAAAGTACGAAGAAACAAATGATCAAGATCAAGACATTATTCAATCCCCTCCAACATTTGACAAAGATCCCATATCCCTATAATTGTTGGAATAATGGGAATATGTGTACTAAGAGTGGAGGGGTGAATCAATACCCTTAAAAACTTTTCAAACAAATAATTGTATTCATAAACTGTAATAATCGACTGAGTAGATTGCTTTCATCATACATGTAGTGTTATTGCTGGAATGTAAATGCATGTAATCATAACAATAAAAAATTCATGAAACTCTTTTCAGGGCCCCTTCAAAACATGTAGTTACCTTAATCAAAAACATTCATGAAACTTAAGTACACATAATACATGTATTTTGGTATCACAAAAAACCCCTGTTATAAGGTAAAAAATTATGGTGGGGATGAGACCCACAAAGCTTCACTACTACAGTAATAAAGTAGCCTTTTAGAGCTTACAAAGATTGATCACTTCTGGTGACCTTACCCTGTTAGAAGTAACAATAAGATTGATTAGATCTACCTCGTGTGAGGATTTTGCAACACAATGTATGTGTGCACTCTATTAAGGTATTTAGGCAAAGATGGTTAAGTCTACTATGTTAAGAGATTTACAGGTCTATTAAAATTGTTAGAGAGTAACATAATTTGTGATCTGAACAAATAAAAAATGAATATTGTGGATAAAAGATCCTTTAAGTACAATAAAATTATCACCTTGTCGTGACTGATAATACCTTGTGTACTGCTCGGTAGCCTTGTCTCTATTCTGAAAACTTAATGCTTCAATCAAAATCCTTGTTATAAAATCCTTGTCTGATCTTCTAATATCCTTAGTGCGGTGGCTACTTGATCATAATTTGTTCATCATAAATTACAAAATGACATCTTATCCTTACATATATCAAACCTCTTGACCTAATTAGGGTTTTGCAATATCTTAGAAAATCTAAGATCAATGGTGTACAAAATTTACCTTGATCATCTATACATAAGAGATACAAACAATTAATGAGTGCATGCGTAATTAATGTCCTCCTCATTCATTGTAAACCATTATCCAGCTCAACAAAAATTTGTTACCTTGATTGATGTGCCAATACAAACTTTTATGCAACCAATGGTTTAATCAGTTATTATTGTCTCTCGGTGTACCTTGGTGCTCAATGTATAGTGTTTCTCAGTAATTTTGTTGCTCGGTGATCACTGCACTCGGTTAACTTTGCTACTCGGTGATCATTACCGACTAGTCTATCTTTGACTCTGTTACCAACTGGAACTTTGAATACTTGAATACTAATGACAACTTGAAAACTCATATTGAGTAACAATAATATCATGATGATTACCTTGTTTCCTTTCATTTTTCCAAGAATATATCCCTCCACATCAAGAGCTACATACCTCTACATATCCTAAGCAAGATCAAGATATTCTCTCTACTTCTAATATTTGTATTGAAAATCAAGAGCAACATACTCTTCCTGCATTATCTAAAGATCCTTGTCAAGATAAGAGTATCCCATCATTTCTTTGTCATAATTCTCCATATCCACCTCAAGAAACCATTATTCCTCCAAATACCTTGCAGAACAATAAGTCCCCTCAAGCTTCGGTTGTTCTTGTCAAAGTTTCTCCTATCAAATTTACTCATGAGCCTATTGATATAAAGATGAATTCTAAACAAAAGAGCCTTGGTCATACAACTCACTCTATAGATTTTGATATCCCCTCCAAATATTATCTCCCTCCATTTGAATGTAAGCATCGACCTTCTCCATCCTCCAAATACATCATTGGTCCCTATATCCCAAAGCTGAAACTATCAAACATTTCATCTATATTGAGTCCTTACATCCCTCCATCCAACATATCTATCACTCTGAGCTTGTCATCCACCTACCCTATCTCCTATCACAATCCACAAAGACATGCATCCTTGAGCCCTCCATATCAATCCATCCATATGAACCAGCCATATCATCCTTATTCATCCACAATTCCCAAGTCTTTTGGAAGCAATTTGGATGTCAAACAAAGAAATAATAAATACAAGAATCCACTTATATATCAATATTGAACCATGTACTATCTAATCGATATGTGAATACAAAGCAAAAAGAGATAATAAAGAGACCATAAAGGTCCAACAAGAAAAGAAGAAAACTGAAGAAAATGTGGGTTCCAAAATCCCTCATTGAATAAGTGCATGTTAAAGCATCCAAAAGCAAAGAAAAATCAAAAGTTATGTGGATTCCCAAGTCATTCTTAAAAGAATTGAATGCAAAAGAAAAATTAGAGTTGGAATCCAAGCTTTGAAAGGCTTCCAATCCATCTCCTTTAAAAAAAATTCCATCTTCCAAATTTATTTCGGGTCCTCGTATCTCAAAATCCATTACTTTGAATACTTCACCATCTTCTCCATCCAACTTTGGTCCTTTTGTACCAAGATCCATAGCCATTCCTACATCAAAACCTCAAGCTATTCCACCCACTTTTCCTCTATCATTCTATCTCCCTTCAAGATGTGTATCATTGTCAATCTTGTCACCCTATCCATATACACCTATGCAAACCTATCAATACCCTCTCCAATATCCTATATCTATCTAATACCCATCCATCCCATATCCTTCTACCCCTCTTATCCAATCCATCACATAGATACTATGCTACCATCTCCCTTATCCTCCATTTCATCCCCTTATCATCACCCTATCAACATATTTGAGAATACTTTCAGTAGCCTTGGCCTATCATAGCATATCCTTCAAAGGAGCACTATCCAAAGAGCAAGAAAAAGTTTAAAAAAATTGAAAAAGAGAAAAAGTGCCTTGGTGAAAACCTATTAAATAAGCACCTTGGTAGTAAAAGTAAAAAAAAAAAATCCATCCTATGGTAAAAACCACTTCTTATGGCACCTTGGATAAGTACCATGATGAAAACTGGCAAACATGCATCATGCATAACTCCTCCTACTTGCACTCTTCACTTGGGGGCAAGTTCATTCCATGTATTCTTATCCATCACATCTTACATTCAACTATCCCATGAGCATCCATGCTCCTTCTGGTGATATTGACAAGGTTGAGCCTATCCATGAACGTTATGCCTCTTAACATTCATTATCCTTTCCATCATCTTATTCAATTGCTCTTATCCATGGTACCCTATCATGATCTTGCTTATCCCAAGTCAATACTCACTATCCCTAAACATCCTCTCCCTAATCCCAAAGAACTCACTCATAGCATCCATCACTATGTATCCTTATCATTCTATCCCATCACTATCCTATCCAATTAACCCCTTGGTCTTGAGAAAAAGAAGAACAAAAAATGCAAAACAAGTTCTTAAAACTCTCTTGACATGTCCACTCTTTTGGAATACATGCTATCCTACATGTTTTTCATGACATCAGGTCATTATCCTATATTATATTTAGCATCACTTCACGAGCCTACATTGCTATATTATTTTTTCCCTAGCTTGGGTAATCTTGAGGAGATTGTCCTTGAAGGTTGCATTCACCTGCTTCATCCATCATTGCCTATCCACTTCTGATTCATCAGTTTTCTCATCCATTCGTAATACCCTACACCTTTCTAGACATTGGAGGCAAACAAATGTGGTCATACTTGAGAATTGGTGATCTTTAAAAATTCAAAAACATTTTAAAATCTTTAAAAATCCAAAAAAAAATTAAAATCCAAAAAAATCATCAAATTTGCATTTATCCTCATTGCTTGTGCATATCTTGTATATCCTTTTTAGTATTCTCTCATCATAGTTTGGTGCCAATCCACATATCGTCCGTAGGAGACTCATATTTAGCTGGGGGGAAGTTCCTGGTCACCCTGGGGATTCACTTCCAAGTCGTTAATTCAACCATTTTCCAAAGTGGATTCATCCACATTACCTATCAAATATCAGGTGTTCTTCCGCTACACAATGGTGTTTCTCAATACCCACAAGCTTAAAAAAATAGTGTTTGTCAACACTCATCAAACAAACAACAATCGGAATACAAAACAAAATCACACACAATCAACCAACAGTGTCTCTAACCACTACCTATCATGGATGGCATGGTTATAATTTTTCTTAGCATGTCTTCCGAGTGAATCTATGATGTCTTCAAACTAGAGAAACAAGGACATGGGGCATGATATTTTCTTTGTCTTCTATCTATTATCAGTGATTGTTTGATTGTCATATTTCCTGGTGAATTCTGGAAATCACTGGACTAGAAGATCAAAGAAGGAATATGACATTTTCTTTGTTTGTTGCTTGCGAGTTAAATCATAATAGTGTGCAAATATGTCTTAGGACATGATCACCAAAGAATCATCAAGGACATTTGCATATGAAAATGATTAATTTGTTTTGTTAATCCATGAAAGTAGTATTCATATCATCGTGGTCGCCTACATACCAGTGGTAGTTGTACTTTCTTGTAACTAACACCTAACAACTAACAACTCTATGATGATAGAAATCATAACAAAATAAAAACAAAATAATGACACTCGTGGAAGATTGTATCTCATTCTAAGGGCATTCATTTCATCCTTTCATTCATCTAGCTTTATTAAAATCACTTCACAGAGGAAAATCTATCTTCAACATGGTTATCATCATGGTTGATCATCATTTTTGAAACATCATTATTGAGAGCTCAATCGAAATGGATTCTGCACCAGCTTTCCTCTACATCAACATCAATCCAATCTTCTAAATTAACACAACATTTTCTTAAATCATTATCCAACATCATTCAGTTTTCTTCTATCATATTTTGATCTTGCTCCTGAAGGGACATTTGTTGGAAACTACAAGTGAAATAATTGTTATATTGCCATTGATGTCAAACCTTAACCGGTAAGATAGTTGCTATCTTGTAAAGTGTCATATCAATTGATTGATGAAGAAGATTTGAAAAGAAGAGATAGCAAGAAGACCTAGTGAAATGGTTGAGTTATGTGAAATTAAAATGGGTACTTGATGATATTGCACCTTGACAAGGTAATATATCATTTATCTTAAGTCTAAGTGAAGTTTGGATGACTACAAGATTAGTCTTGACCGAGTAACACAGTAGAATATAAAGGAACTTATGTATGTGTCGAGTGATGTGAGTGTCGACCAAGCGTCAGTATTTACCAAATGTCAATAAATTACCGAGTTATCTAGTGATGACTGAGTGTCAGTATTTTGACAATTTGAGAGAGATTTGAGATCCCAGTTGAGATAGTTGATTTTCTTGGGATATATGAAGCATATTCTAAGATAAGGATTATTGTTGTGGAGAATTAAATGAGCATTTAATATATGTTTAACCATTTTTATGTATGGATTCAAGAAGGAGTTTTAGTATGTATTCTACAATGCAGATGGAAATGAAATGTTGGAAGGATTCTTTGGATCTAACCAAACCCTAAGATCTACGGTGATCGTTAAGTAAAAAAAGATCGAGCTACCTGATCAAAGAGGTATATGATTAACCTAATTGAAGGTTATGTAAAACAGAGGTTAATTCAGTTGATTGGAAAATCTAAGAAGAAGGTAGAGAAGGCTAAAGAGAGCAGTACATGACTGCACAGTGGTGATTGCTTGAAGTATTTCCAAGCAAATCTAAGTGATAGAGATGACAATGGAGGCCAGTTAGTGAATTAGCATTTGAGCTATAATTGGATATGTATTTGCAAAGTGAGTTGTATATTTTAGATCATAATTTGTTGTTACTTTCTAACCATTGTATCAGTTGTAAAATCCTTTTTAAACAAGGTTGACCTAAAAATCATATTGTAAATCCTTTAATCAAGGTCACATTATAATGGAATGGTCTAATCCCTCTAACAAGGCCCACTTTTAACAGGGTGATTAAATCCTTTAACAAGGTCACATTTAACAGTGTGTATTGTAACCTTTAACTAGGTTGGCTCCTCACAGAGCTCACTTCAGAAGAGTGAAAAATTGGTAGCATGTTACTGGTGGTTTTTCCCATATTGGGTTTCCACATTAAATCCTAGTTTCATACTTGTTTAAATGTTATTTTATGTGTTTCACTATTAAGAGTTTTATATTCTGCATGTTGATTACATTAGGACAGTAAACTACAAGTTTATGTTATTGATTATATGCTATAGAGACTGAGTGGACCTGAGTAGGTTAAATTGTTTGAAATTTCAATTGGTACATCTGGACCTAGGATAACTGATTCACCCCCCTCTCAGTTATTCTAATTCATTCTAACAACATCATATAAACAATATCCTTGTATCTGGATCAAATAAAAAGCTTGGTTATAAAATCTAATATAAGGTATCAAATTTTGTCTTTAAATTAATCATCGAATTGAATCTAGCAACAATCGTATCAGAGATCTTGTCTAATCAAATTGAATCACATCAATCAAGGGCATATCAATTTCAATTGACCTTCATTCAATCAAGTTCAGAGTTAGTACTATCAGTCTTTTTTAGTCAACCTCAGAACTGATATCATCAATTGACCTTCGTTCAATCAAGTTCAAAGTCACTACTATCAATCTTTTTCCAGTCAAGTTCAGAACTGATATCATCAATTGAATTTCAGTCAACCGAGCTTGAAATTCTCAATCATCAAATTATGAGTAGTTCCATCGCTCTATATCAAACTATTCTCTGAATTAACATCAATCTATTCTTTGAAACAATGTGTTGCTCACATGTTGATTTAAAGAGGGGCAAATGTAATCACCTATAATTTGTCTAGCCAAATAAATTGCCCTAAATTCTAATCAAAAGATCTAATTTCCTACTCATGATCAAATCAAGCTAATATTAAACATAATTTTTTAATTAAGTTAGATCAATTTAATAACACAATTCATCAATTATCAAACATCAATTATCATTCATTGATTAATACTCCTAGCTATTTAATTAAATCAAAACCAAAAATATACATGGCTAGTGATATTAATTAATTGAATTAAATCAATGTCATATTATACACTCAACTCACAAAAGGACACACAACTCAATTTCCTCTAATGAGCTCCAATCACATGGATCACTCAAGGTCCTAATTTCACCCACTCATTGAGGATTGATCTCAACCATTGAATTCAAATTCAAGTAATTTCCCTTCGATTATCAAACTTGGAAATCTACAAATAAACACCTGATCAAGGCATTAAGGGATCTAGCTTTTAAATAATGAAATGCTGCTAATTTGTATCTAGAACATTCAATTATTCTATTCTTGCATCCATTTCTTATCTTAGCTCATCTAATATTTCATCAATTGTATTAATGTAGATGCATTTCAATTTAAATCTTCCATGTTAGAGTGTATTGTCACTCATCGAATGCATATTCTGAGAGAACTAACATAATTAGATTAAACTCTCTATATCTAGGAAGGTATAACTCACTTTTGATTGTCCTGATTTGATTGATTTCTATTGTGCTAACAATTGAGATAATGAGTTATAGAGTGTTGTGTTTGCAGATTTGAAGGTATAGGTGAATGACACATAAACACATACACAACTAATTGCACATGAAAAAATACTTTTAAATACTCACATTAAGGAGATGCAGAATAAAATCTTTGAAGGTGGAAATGTTTATAGGTCATGTTTGTTAATGAAAAAGTTTGTAGTAGGTATAGAGAAGCATATTCAAGAAAATGAGCACAAAATGGAGTAGATAGCTCAATCATTTGATTCTCTAAATGTTTCTACATCATAATCTAAGAGTTCAGTAATCTCTTTATTTAACAAGATCCAAAACTTGGAGAAGGAGAAGGTAAAATCAATGAACTACGAGGTCTGCCAGCTCCCTAACTATAAACACTTTCTAGTGTAGTGAAAGAATCCCAAGTTGCTTTTGCAACATCAGACCCAGTAAACTTACAAGTGGCAGAAGCTAAATTATTTGTGTTAAATGGAGACATCATAGTTTTGGATAGTCACAAGCAAGGATGGGATCAAGATCTACAATTACGGAAGACTATATTTGCAGATATCTTCCAATTAATGTAAGTTCCACAAATTTTTGGCCTACATATATGTGTATACAAATTTTTGATAGTCATAGACTAAGAGGGGGTGATAGTGCGAGCATTGGACATTTAATGGCTCATCCTTTGCCATTGATGTCAAAGGAGGATAAAGGCATGTAAAAAATATGTTGATCTTGCTAAGAAGGAGTATTTTTTTTAATAGAATTTTTGGAGGATAGGTCTATGCAGTTAGACAATGTATGGGCACTTAGTCATTTTTTCACTAAGTGTTGCCGTCAATGCTAAAAGGGGGGATTGTTGGTAAGAGACACTACATAGCATGCTTCTTATGAGTGTATGTTGTCATTTATGAAAACTACATGATGTCTAGACATGGTATACACATGCACAAAAGATTTGGAGACTCTACCAGAAGTCAGTTGAAGATCTAAATAATTCCAGGCTAAAGAATAAAGTACACTGGAAGGATACACACAAAAGTTCTGGTAAAACCTACAGAGCAAATATTTTTTAGCCTGCATCTAAGGGAAGCACACGAGATGTACATAGATGCTACACGAAGAGTTTCATGGTATGATTTTTCATTTTGAAAAGGTTTTAAATATCTGAGAAGAGGTTTTTAGTAGCTATCATAGTTAAAGGCCAACATGGTATTAAATCATTGTGTGTACTTTGGAAATTATAATTGGTGCTAACTTTAATAATTCAAATATATAGTTGACATAGTTAGCCACCTATTTTGATTTTTTTTGGAGGGAAATAATATGAATTTGAGGATTTGACCAACTGATCAAATGTATACATTTTCCAAGAACATTTTAGGGCAAGCTAACTTGTTTGATCAAATTCTATGGTGCAGACCTGTATAATGGATTGATTAGGGTTTGTTAAGGTGTGAGTAATTTTAGAGATTTTTTAATAGTTGAAAAACAAGTAGAGTAGTGTGGTAGACATGATTTGATGCAATTTTATAGATATCTGATATTCTGATTATGAAGAACAGGGTAACAGGGAAGTTAGTTTTGGTTTGTGGTTCAGATCGACATTTGAGATTACATGGAACTGCAATAATACATTAGAAAATGTTATTGTGGTTGTAGTAATCATTTTGTAAGACAATGAGTCTTCTTTACGGTTGTAGCCCAAGGTATTTTATTTTGAGCAGTGAGCTCTAGGCAGTGAGCCTGATTGCATGTGCAATCTCCATATCTAATTGCAAGACTTTATTTCTACTAAGAACAATATTTGTAGGTGTCATATCCACTATGGTTTTTCCACGATAAAAATACTTGTGTCTTGATGTGTTATTTAGATTTGTTAGATCAATACTTTATGTTCCTCCATGCTTACATTTCAAGGTTAAATACTATTATGCGTTGCAAGTTTTTATAAGTTCAAAGATATTTTAGGAAGGTTCAGAACCATATTTTTAAAATTTTGAATTTATGTAACACTGATTCACCCTCCCCCCCCCCTCTCAGTGTTCCTTCATATTAAAAGTGATATGGTTGGTGTGTTGCTAGTAATTCGTATCTCTTATGTTTATTGTTGCATATTATATATAGAAATGGACTCACGTGCTCAAATCATGCACGTTTTATCATGATTTGTGAGTATTGGTGCTATTTCATGTTATAAAATTTGAAATCATGCCTTGCATTTATGCCCCTTGTAAATGGAAGGGATGTTTGAAATAATAATGCTTTTGAGAAAATCAAGAGACTTAACTTGTTGTATTGCTTGAAATATGACGAAATGATCATAAATTTGAGTGCTAAGGTGTGCATTGGAGCATCTTTTATGTGTAAACTAATGAAGAATAATGTAAGTCGCTATCAATTGGGAGACAATGTATGCTTTGTTGACTAAAATTAAATGGAAAATTCTAGATCGTTGCTATGTTGGAAATTAAGAATGTGAGATAATGGTGAATTTGAGTTTGTGAAGTATACTTTGGTGTATTTATGATTAGTTATTTTACAAGGAATTAACTTATGATGTTACTTCAGTTGGAGTGTATGGCCTAGCTAGTAGTAGAAAGGAAGGCATATACTTGTGATATTGATTTATATAGACCAAAATATTATAGTTAATTGGAATTGAGATGGGATGAATAGAGAAATATAGTATTTATTTAGAAGGTTAATGAGGATTGAACTATTTTTCTACATAGATTCCTAGGGACTTACAAATTATTGATTATGTTTAAGAGATTCCACAAGACTAATGTGTGAAGTGTTTCCATTTAAACCTTTGCAACTTCCAGGAGTAAGTCGAGCCTTAGGGGGGAGGATGTGTAATCACCCAAAAATGGTCTACAAAACCCTAAGCCCCTAATCTCGACTGTTCACCAAGAAAACCCTAATCTTGATTAAATTCCCTAAGTCCTAATCTAAGGCAATTCAACTTATCAATTTGATTTAACCTAAACTCTAGGTCTCATTCAATAATCACACTTGATCCTGATTAATTAATTAATTCCTAAATCCTAATATTGTTGACAATTAAATCAACCTTATATTATTTATTGAAGTAATGTCTTAGGATGTTGATTAAATAAATAAGAATTGTCAATTAATCACAAAAAGGGATTAAATTAATTATGTCAGCATAATTTGGAGGAAAATGCATTAAACCATTTAAATAATCTAAAAAGTGCATTCTTAAGTCATCAATTACTTAATTGATTGATCAAATCAGTTTAGTTAAGTCAACTGATTATCATTATGGAAATATATCAAATCAATTCAGTTAACTAAACATTATCTCCTCATCATTTTGGAAGCAAAATAGTTAACTATTCAATCAGTTATGTTAACTCATCATTCAATTTAGCAACTTTCAAATTAACTTTTATAACTTCCAAAATGACTAATTAATCATCGGAGTTAACTGATTCTTCAACTTTGAGTCTCGACCAATCAAATTAGTTGCACATGTATTATGCTAGTTTGGGATCAATCATTAATCAATCTCGTCCGTCCATTTTTGAGAGGATTTCTATATAATCAAGCCTCCATTCTTCTAAAAAGAGAGAATTGTGAAGTAGAGGAACGTTCTTGAGTTGGTGATAGATTATTGTTAATTGCTTATCATATTCATAGTTCATTTAGTTTACTTGCATTTGCATAATTAAATCATAGGAATCTTACTTTCGTTTGCTCAATAATAGATTAATCTTGGATTAATTTGGATGAACGTGCATTTCATTTAGCTTGGTTTTAAAAATCCTTCATTTAGATAGAGTCTATAGTCACTGGATTTTGTGATGATTTGAGAGAAATTCATACTCCTATTTACTAAAAGGCAACGAGTCGCTTTGATTTATTTGTGCTTCATTAGTTTAATTTTTTTAATCAATCACACAATGATTTATTAAAGTGTTTGTGTTGTCTAGCTAAGTCACATTTTCACACACACATTTCTGGCACCCACAATGGGGCAGAACATCCATTTCTGACCTCACATTTGAGTTGATGTTGCAAGTCTCAGGATTCTTTCCATACTTTGATTATGTTTTCTTGTACAAGAATTATCATATATCAGCATGAGTGGAAATGAATGCTCGTATGGCTATGTGAAGATTGTCGTATTAGTGCTTGTAGATTTTCGTATGAGAATCTTCCAAGGTTTGGGAAAAATAGAAAACTTTTTTTTACTGATTTTTTATTTGAATTGACCTATTTGATGTCGATAGGTTGATTGTTTTCTATCTCTCTAGATTTTTTGCAGCTTAACGTATCTGTGCAGGTTGTTTCGTTGAAGACATTTGAAAAACATCTAGACCTTTTGTGCAGGACGCGTTCCAAAGAGATAAAAACTAAGACTACTGATGTATTTAATGCAAGTTGCCTAAGGAGAAACAACTTAACTTTGTATTTTCTTCATTAACACTTTTCTAGGATCCTCGCATTAAATAATTTTTAAAATGAACAAATGTTTGGTGTGTCTGAGAAAAATGAAAAGGTAGGAAAGTATGCTCTTTTCCCCTTTGAGGGAAAATAAAAAATTGAGACCCTCATAGCTTATTTATTTATTTCATGAATACCTTTTAGATGGGCCTATCCAAGTGGGAAAAAGTACTCACCCTTGAGAACGGCCCATGTTAGCATGAGGTATAAGTCACACCACTCCAAATCACGTTAAACAAAATTGCTTCTTGGGGCCAAAGCCTCAAAAGATGGGTACATTTGAGCTTATACTCGGCTCTTTCCTAACATGTGGTAGGGCCCTAGAGGTCTTAATCATGTTTACGTGACTACTTGTGCCAAGGTTCTTTGTGGGGATATAGGCCTAAATTGCGCTTGTGCAAACACGGAGGATGTATTTGAATGAAGACCCTTACTAGACTCCATAGAGTAGCGACTTACCCGGTTCACTTTTGAAAGTGGGATAATCCAAGTGCAAGGGAGATAGTAAATCCCCCAAGACACTCGTCATTCCATGCCCCCATTAGCGTTTGGAGTCTGATAATACGACATCATTAAACCCATTTTGTGGCTGGTGGTGATCGTATTTTGATTAGCTATTAGATGTGTACCTAAGTCAACAAGCAGGGATTTTCTCACTAAGACAAATGGCTATAGGGATTAAAAAGTGCTTGTGTCATCGAGGATTTTCAAATGTGTTTGATGTGCTTGTACACTTTTAATTTTTAACAAACAAACCTTGAAACAAAACTGAAAACGGAACAGTAAAACATAAAATGAAATGAAAAACCTTAACAGCTAGTTGGAAAAATCTGAAATTCTGCTAGTTTTGTTAATCCTCTCAATTTGTTATACATTTTGCACATCAATTCTTTTTTCATCAGTTCTAGACCTCTATTTAGATTATATCCCATATTCTACAGTTCTGACTTTAGAACGGTGAGATTGTCATATCGATCATCATTTTTAGTCATAGTCGGTTGATAGTTTGATTTCTATCATTGTGAGTCTTGATTTGGTGGTCTAGTCCTTTAATCAGTCCATCATCATCATCATCAATTTAGTCTTATTTATCTGTTGTCCTTTTTCTAAGTCACGAGTGCATTATTATCTAGGTTTGTTGAGCTTGACTCGGATCTGAGTTATTTGAATCTCCTTCTTAATTGGATCTTATCTTGTTATCATCATCATCTATCTTGGACTTAATCAGCACATCAGTTTTTACTTTGGTGCTTGTCAGACAATCAATTGATTCATGCCTATATAAAATAGAGGCTCTCTTAAACAATCTCAAGAAGAAGAGAGACAACATATTACACTTGAAGTAAACCCTCTTTCTGTAGAACAACCAGAAACTTCAAGAAAATCAACCTCTCATAAAGTCAAATCGTCTGACTTAAAATGTCTAAAAAATACAAGAGCAAGAAGTTTTTAGACGTAGAAATCACGGTGTTAGTATCCGGGCTAATGATAGCGAGCACTCCTCGAGTGATTTTGAGCCTGAAGAGGCCAGTATTACCAGCTATCAAAATGACAAAGTCTTTATCAAAATGATGAAAACCATCATGGCTCAAGAGAAAGAACAATACTTCCTCGAACTAGCACACCATGGGTCCATTGCAATCTTGCATCAGCCAAAAACATATGAGTCTTTCTATTCCTGTTCGTTGGTTGTTGTGTTTCTTTTCGTGGTCGAGTTCTACAGACCCTTGGCGGTTGCGGTTGTGGATTCATGTTCTTGAGATCATTAGGAATTTTCCTATGATCGCAACTCATTTAGAGTATCGCACCTACAATTATGTTGTATTCTTTGGCTGTGTTTAGATGTGTTCTTCATGTTCTTGAACCAACTAGTTTTTGAATTATTGTTTGGATTTCCTTGCTCAATAGTTCTTATGGCTCATTTTCCTATGTGACTATGTGTTTGGCCGACCTGATTGTATGATCGATCCTTGTGATTTATTTGTTGGTTAAAGATCTTAGATCGGAGGCCAACTAGGAGTTAGTTGGTAACAAATTTTGTTTCTCTTGGGAAATGTAATCTTGAGGCCAACATGTTAGGTCATGGTCATGCATTTAATTTGGTTCTCGGTTCTTGTTTTGGGAGGTTGAAGACAGCAAGCTAGGGTTTGAAAGAGGTTATTTTTTAGTCATACGTCAGGAAGGATAATTAGGTTTCTTTGTAATAAGTCCCTAACATTTTGAACTGGGCATGTGGACTGCTATTGTAGAGCTTTTTAATTGTTTTAACTGTAAATGAAAAGGTTGTATGTGTGTTCCATACTCTAGATCTGTGTATTTTCTTCTTGAAATCTTCAAGTTTTTGCTATGTAACTCTTGTTGCAAGGTTGGATAGTTAATTTTATTGGACCCTCTTACCTTGGTTGTGTCACTTACGTGATTGACTACACTATGCAACTTGTAATGTCCCCTTTTCAAATATGAATTTAATAATTTATAATATTAAAATATTAAAATAATACAAATAAAGTCAATATATGATTGAATAAGTGTTAATTAAAGATTTAAACTTATTATTAAAAGAAATAAGAAACTATCACAAGTCATCACAAACCACAATTGATGTGTGTGTATGTAAATTAGATTGAATATTGTTAAGTATTTACTTAAATAATCAACATTAATAATATTATTTATCAATTCATAATTAATAATATTATTTATCAATTAAATTTCAACACGCCCTTATTCATCCATTCGACCATCAAAATGGAAACCGCCTGCTTAAGTTCATGAATGAAATATATGGGAGGAAGGAGAGGCCTCAAAGGACTTGTTAAAGGAATTGCCTTCTTAGTGACAATATATTTTGACCCCAGAACATGGAGATGAGGAGTTCCCAACACAGTCAACTGAAATTGCTACTGCCAAAACTGGATGGGAGCCAAACATTCACACGGAATGGGGGAGTGATTGGGAACCTACACCATTAGTCATTTTGGGTTGGATTTCGAATGCAATGAATCCCCGGGGCAGCAGTTGGGAGATGCCTATTCCAGTTGGTCGAACCAGTGAATGGAATGGCGGATGGTCTTCACAATTCCAACCCGAGTCTGTGCATAATGAGTTTGCAGAGATGGAGGAATGAATACATTGAGTTGAGACACATTATGTGTGTAGATTGCAGATCTTTTGAGCACAAAATTTTGAATTATATATATGTCGATCTTATGTTTTGAACTTGTGTGCCCATGTGGCTGATATTCGTGGCTAGGGTTAGGTAGTTAATGAATCTTGCATATGTATGTATCTCGGTCTCATGATATTGTTCCGTATTTTGGAAAATATATGTTTCCAAAATTTTGTATTAAGCAATGATTTCAGGTTTTCTTTTTGATTCTTTTCCGGATGATGTTTCGAATCAGTTTATTATTAATAATATATATAGTGGCTCGACCACTTTTGCCTAAAAAAATAAAATTTAATCAAATTAATATTCAATATTCTAATCAATACTAATAATATTATTAATAAATATAATACTGATAATTAATCAATATATAAATAAGTAATATTATTAATCAATGTAATAATATTAATGTAGTTATTAATATTATTAATAATAAATCAATAGCAATAATATTAATATTAAATATTAAATCAACATTAATAACACTCAACTTGGAAAGTCACACCCTTTGAAGGAATAATTAAATGACATGAAACTAGCAAAGAAAGACAGCATAGCTTTATTTTCCATTTTGTTTTTTTGTTTTAAACAATAGAAAAGCACACAAGAAAAAGAAGGAGAAAATATAGGATAAAAAGGAGGAAGGATTTATTACATTTCACGTGGAAAGCAAGAAGTTAATTTCCCTTCTTATAAGGAATCCCTCTAAAAGGTATGTAACTTCACTTTAAGACTTTGATATATATATTTCTAAGACCTTTTAGGTATAAGGCAGGGCAAAATAATTTATGAAATATTTTTAATGTTAATAAATAATAAGCTCTAGCCAATATGAAGATGTATATATATTTCATCTCTAGACTTTTTTATGTAATTAAAATATATGACAATAAAGATAATTAAAATTGTATATATATATATATATATATATATATATATATATATATA
>MU228190.1:1210777-1231355 GCA_018584345.1 Thuja plicata | reverse complement strand
TATATATATATATATATATATATATATCAGATTTACAGGTATGAATTATATTTGAAGAAATTATTCTTTGTCATTAGAGTTTGACATACAATATGATGTTAATGAACTTAACTATCTATAAACTTGAATTATGAAGCTTAGATTCAATATAAAATTCAAGTTATATAGGGGAAGATAGTATATACTGATGACCCACATATGCATATGTAATTAAGCCTTGGATAGAGTACGGTCTTCCAAGAAGAGGAATGGACCCGATAATGATCAACCTATAAGCCTTGAGCCTGACCTGGCAGACTTCGCTTAGGAATTCCCTAAGGATGCACTCTAGAGGACGACGACAAGATTTAATCAGAGGAACAAAAGGGTCCTCATTAAGGTTATGAGCCTGACCTAGTAGACTTTCTTTTGGAGGGGTTAGTAATGGGGTAGATATCTAGTTAATTAATTTTCTTTGTATATAGTTATCTTCAAATTGTTCTTGGTAATATCTCTTTTACAGGTTTACCTTTAAAAAAATGAACCCAAAATATCGGGGACATTACACAACTTTTGGGGTTTTATTATGACAATGTACAAAAGATGGAATGCAAATGGATATGTACAAGGATGGCGGAAATATAAATGCAATGCTTGATCGATAAAGGAGATCAACCTAGATCAAGTAGCACATATTTGCCAAGTTTTTATTACTTGGTGTTATTGCAATTTTTCTTTTTCTTTTCTTCTACCAAGGTGCCTATCTGCTAGGTTTTCACCAAAGCAATTTTTTGTATTTTATTTTTTTTTTCATTATTTTTGCTTTCTTCAAGATCCATATTTATTGTCTTTTATTTCTTTTCAAGTTCATTTTTTGTTGTACAATATGATACTCTCTTATCTGATACTCTTTCAACTGATCATGTATAAAACCTCTCAAGATGAATGTTATTTATAGGTTCTTTATATTCTTCTCCATCACATATATCTAGTTTATAATTTCATGTTTTATAATATGACGTGATGACAAAGGGTCCTACCCAATTTGCTTCAAATTTTCTTTTCTTTTCCCTTTCTTGTTGATTCTTGGGATTTTATCTGACAATGAGGTCACCAACTTGGAATTCTCTAAGTTTGATCTTTTTATTCTAGTTCCTTGACATCCTCTTTTGATATACTTTTAACTGATCATATGCTTGGTGTTAACTTTCCTCAAGCAATTCTAGTTCTTCCAACCTAGAAAATATATACTCTTCATCTACCAATATGCCATGTAGAGAAACTCTAAGTGATGGAATTTCAACCTCCAAAGGTAAAACTTCTTCAACTCTACAAACTAGAGAAAAGGATGTACCTCTGGTAGGTGTTCTAATACTGGTCCTATAAGCCCATAGTGTTGGATTTAACTAAATATTCCAATCCCTTCTTGAATCATCAACTGTTTTCTTAAGGATCTTAACAATTTTCTTGTCAGAGGATTTTGCTTGTCCATTTCCTTGTGGATAGTAAATGTAATAGAAATATTGAATGATATGGAACTTTTCACATAACTCTTTGACATCCTTATTTTTATATTATGTCTCATTATCTATTATGAGTGCATGTGGGATACCATATATGAAAATGATGTGATTTAAGATAAACACGGAAATATATTTTCCTATTGTAGTTGATAAGGGTATATCTTTCACCCATTTTGTGAAATATTATGTTGTGGTTATAATGTATTTATGACACTTTGAAGAGGAAGGATAAATCATCCCAATCAAATCAAACCCCCATTTATAAAAGGGATAAGGTGTACAGTCAATGGATGTAGCTCTTGTGCTGGCACAAGTATCGGGTTCCCATGGAATTGGCACTTTTGGCAAATTTTTACAAACTTGCATGCATCTTTCTCCATTGTTTGTCAATAATACCTCATCCTAATGAGTTTCTTAGCTAAGGTAAACCCACTTGAGTGTGACCCACAAATACCCTCGTTAACACCTTGTAAGGAAGTTTTAGATTCCTCACCCTCTAAACATCTAAGCAATGTCCCATCATGAACTTTTTGATTCAGTCTGTCAGCTATGAAGATAAACCAAGAGGATTGGCATGTAAAATTTCTCTTTTCATTATGAGATTGGTCCAGTGGTAGGGTATTGTCTTTTAGATATGTATAAATAGGACCATACCAAGTAGAGTTAGAACCAACAAGTATGCAAATGATTTGGGAATTGAGATGGTAATATGCAAGTTTAACCAATTCTTCAATCAAGAATTCATATCTTTTATTTTTATCAGGTACTTGTGGAAGTGAAGCTAGTGTAGCCATGACATATGTTTCTTTATTCTCAACTCTTGGTATTTTCTCGAATGTGATCAATACAAAATATTTCTTAAAATCATCAACCATACTTTTGTAAGGCATGAGTTTTCCATCTTTGGTTTTTTATTCATCATTAATTTGATTAATGATCAATTGGGAGTCTCCATAGATTTACAATTATGTGATTATCCATTCTAATGCCATCTCAAGTCCAAACACAAGTGCTTCATATTCTTCTATATTGTTGGTGCATGGGAATAACATTTTATACGATTTTGGTATTGTACAGCCTTCAGGTGTATTGAAAATAACTCATGCCCCTGAGTCATGTTGATTATATGACCCGTCAAAGTATAATTTTCATGTTTGAGGTAAAAGTGTAAGAATATATACATCTGGATATTATATATATAGAAGTTATTCACTTTATATTGGTGATTATTCTAGCTAATCAGCTATGACTTGTCTTTTGATAGCTCTTCGGTCCACATACTCAATGTCAAATTCACTTAGTACCATGACCCACTTAGCCAACCTTCATGTGAGAGCTGATTTTCTAAGAAGGTATTTCAGTGGATCTATCTTAACAATTAACTTGATTTAATGTGCTAGCATGTAATATCTTAGATTTTTCGAAACAAAAATCACTGCTAGACATGCCCTCTCTATAAAGGTGTAATTGAACTCATAATTCACCGAAGTTATACTAATGTAGTAGATTGATTTTTCTTTTCCTTTATCATCTTCTTGTGCTAATAAGGATCCCAAGGAAATTTTTATTGCTGAGATATAGAGTATCAAAGATTTCCCTAGTATTGGAGCCATTAGGACGGGAGGATTCATTAAATATTTCTTCAAAAGAGAAACAACTTCCTCATATTTGTTGTCCCATTTGAATAAGATGTCATTATGTAGCAATTGGGTTAAAAAATGATATTTTTATGCCAATTATGATATGAACCTCCTTATGTATTGTAACCTTCCTTGCAAAGGCCTTAATTGGCTAAAATTCCTTTGTTCCCTCATTTCCATGATGGATTTGACTTTTGCTAGACCTACCTCTATTCCTTTGGCTAAAACAATATACCCTGGCAATTTTCCAAATTGGACTCCAAATGCATTCTTTTTTGGATTTAGTCTCACTTTGAATTTTTCCAACCTTGTGAAGATTTTGTCTAGAATCAGTAGATGCTCACCTCTTGTATAATATTTTGCTAAAATTTCATCCACATAGTCTTCCATGGATGTGTGCATCATGTCATGAAAAATGGTTATCATAGCTCTTTGGTATGTAGCTCTGCCATTTTTGAGACCAAAAGGCATTACATTTCAATAAAAGGTATCCTAGGCACATGTAAAGGCAGTTTTATCCTGGTCTTCAGGTTCTATCTTTAATTGATTGTATCTAGAGAATCCATCCATTAATGAGAACATAGAATGTCCTGATGTGAGGTCCATTATTGTATCAATGTTTGGAAGAGGAAAATCATCCTTGGGACATGCCTTGTTTAAATCTCAGAAGTTAGTACAAATTCTTATGCTCTTATTAGATTTTGAAATAGGTACTATATTCTAAATCCACTTTGCATATGCAATAGGCCTAATAGAACCAGTTTCCAAGAGCCTCTTCAATTCCGCTTTAATCAACAAGGATACACGTGGGTTCATTTTTCTCAATTTATTCTCAACGAGCTTAACTCCTAGAGCTATATTCAGATGGTGTATTATCAAATTTGGGTCTAAACCTGGCATATCACCATAGGACCATGCAAAATTGACTTGTCTTTCCTTTAAAAAGTAGATGAATTGTTGCCTTTTTTCTTCGGACAAAGATGTTGCTAAATTGATGATTTTAGGCTCTTCCTCGGTTCCAATATTTATTTTCTCAGTTGGCTCAATTAATATAGATAACTTCTCTTCATAGTGTTTGGGTAAACCATCAATTTTCTCATCCGTAGGTTTCTCAATTAGGTTTTCACCTTCGGATATGTCTTTTATTTTTATTATTTTCTAATCTAGTACCGCTACATGGTGGTTGTCACCACTAGATCTTTTAATTTTTTATTTTATTTTTGTGACTAAGAAACTTGACACTTCCCCCAACTGCTACATCTTAATATAATTCATTGGTGGAAGATCCAGATTTTCAAACTGAAAATTTCTTGATTCACAAGGGTTTTCTTGAGTAAAATACCTCTTTTAGCATAGCTAGTGTTTTCACACAAACATCTTGACAAATCTTCCCTCTTACTTCAAATATGCTTCAAATTGCCTTGAAATCACCTTGATGCTTTCTCTCTTGAATGTTGTGTGTCAAATGAGATTCTATAATTTTATTTTGTATGTTTTTTTCTTGATTGGATGGTGTAATTAATGTTGTGCCCTACTTATTTTCAAATAACCTCATTTGTTGTATGTGTCTATTACTACAATCCTTTGGTAAAAGTTGCTAAACCTTTGTCATAACATCCTTTAACTTATCCATGCCAGGAAAGATCAAGCATTAGATTCTTCAAGGGGTTTCAATGATTTATCTTATACGCTCCCCCTAGGCCAAAGGTTTGTCTTCAATTCTTAGTGAAGTTATTATCTTCAGATTTTGTTGTGGACCCTCTAGATGATTCATTTCAACTCTTCTTGATCCATATTTTCTATTTATGCACCTTTTCAATTGATAATTTAGCCTTCCCTTTATCCTTTTCCTTTGCATTTGAATTTCCTTTCTTGTCTTTATTCACTGGACTCCTGTTGTATACAATCTTGGTTTGCCAATCCTTTGGAAAGTGTCTACATTTGTTACATCTATATAAGACAACTTTTATCTAACCATTCCTTTTGTTCATTTGGATTTTCTTGGTTGCACACTGCTTAACACTGTGTGCAATTCTATTACATGCATAACACTTAACATTATCTAGGTTGAAAGACAACACCATACAACACAATGGTAAAATTACAAGCCTCTAATCTGGGAGGTCTTGGGTTCAAGTCTACTTGATCTTAACAAATGATAATAATTAAATCTTGACTTTGGCCCATTATCCATAAAAAAAACATTACCTATGTTGAAAGAGTTGTTCTTCACAACATTCCTACACTCTTTTTCCTTATGACCATATTTATTGCAATTGTAACATTGACCAGAGAAAGGTGTATTACCTTGATTTGTCATATTTCTAAAGTGCATAGCTTTATGACCAAATTTATGACAAATAAAGAACTTATTGTTATTACTCTAAGCATTAGGTTATCTTGTAGGTGGCTTCTTGTTCACCCTTTATGTCAGACCTGGGCCTTTTTTATGTAGACTCTGAGATTTCTCCTTCTTCATATCCAAGACCTCTTTTATCAATTATATTTCTCTATCTTTCAAGCAACGAATCTAGTTTGGATGAGCTTACCATGAACTTTTCCTTATATTCATTTGCAATTACAAGTTCACTTCTCAGTTCCTCTTCAAGATCCTTTGCATCTTGAAAAATTGCAACAAGACTATTGCATTCCTCTAATCTCTTTTTCAAGGATTGTTCTAGGTTTTCTTCATTTTTTATCCTACCTTCAATATATCTAGTCATCTTCATAACTATTGAGTCCATCTCATGCTTCAAGTTATCATTTTTTTGTCTCAGCTTCTCAAATTCTATAGTTCTCTCCTTTAGATCATGACATAGTTGCTCATCATCTGAACTTTTTGATATTGTTTGATGTACTTGCTCACAAAGTTATGATCTCCTCTTCTTGGCTTGTTTAAGTTGATATTTGAGCCTTACAATGAATTCTTCATCCTCTTTTAGTTCTCTTTTAGTCTGCTCCAAATCATCAAGTGCTATCATGAGATGCTTTTTCACATTGGATTTCATTGTTCCTTCAGAGGTCACCCTCAAGCTGTTAGGCTTCCTTCAAGGGACCAAAGCTCTGATACCAGTTTTAAATATGAAGGAACACTAAGAGGGGGGGGGGGGGGGAATCNACACTAAGAGGGGGGGGGGGGGTGAATCAGTGTTACATAAATTCAAACTTTTAATAATATGGTTATGAACCTTCCTAAAACATCTTTGAACCTATAAAAACTTGTAGCACATAATAATATTTAACCTTGAAATGTAAGCATGGAGGAACATTTTGATCTATTAAATCCATATAACACATCAAGGCACAAGTATTTTTATCATGCAAAACCCTGTTCAGGAAAAACCATGGTGGGGATGACACCCACAAAGACTATATTTTTTTTATCGGTACCCACAAAGACTATATTAAGTAGATATAAAGTCATACAATTAGATATGGAGATTACACATGCAATCTGGCTCACTGCTCAAAATAAAATACCTTGGGCTACAACCCTAAGAAATACTCAAAGTATTACAAAATAATCACTATAATGATCTTAGACTTGTTGAAAATCCATAATAACATATGCTAATTTCTAATTACAGTTCCCTGTAAGCTTAAATGTCGATCTGAACCACAAACCAAAACTGAATGCCCTGTTACCATGTTCTTCATAATCAAAACATCAAATCATTATAAAACGACATCAAATCTTGTCTGCCGCACTGCTCGGCTTTTGTTTCAACTACCAAACAATCTTTGAAATGAACCACACCTTAGCAAACCCTAATCAATCCTTCGCACCATAGAATTTGATCAAACAAGTCGACTTTCCCTAAAACATTCTTGGAAAATATAATATGCTTGATCAGTTGGTCAAATCCTCAAATTCATCTTATTTATGTCCAACAAAAATCAAAATAGGTGGCTAGCTATGTTTGCTATATATTTGAATTATCAAAGTTAACACTAATTATAATTTTGAAAGTACACATAACGATTTGATACCATGTCATCCTTCGACTGTGATAACTACTAAAAGATACTTCTCAGATCTTTAAAACCTTGTCAAAACTCAAAAATGTATCACCAAATTCGTTGTGTAGAATCTATGTACATCCCTTGTGCTTCCCTTAGATGCATGCTAAATAATATTTTCTTTGTAGATTTTATCAGACCTTTTTGTGTATCCTACCAGTGTACTATGTTCTTCAATATGAACGTAGTTAGTTCTTCAATTGACTTTCGGTAGTGGCTCCAAATCTTTCATGCATGTGTATACCATGTCTAGACATCATGTAGTTCCCATCAGTGAAAACATACACTCATGAGAAGTACGCTATACAGTGTATCTTGCCAAAAATCACTGGGGTTACACAGCACTAAGCTCGGGAGTGACATGCACCACAATGCTCCAAGGTACACATACTAATCCCAACCAAACCAAATTGATATTCCTCACCCAATAGTTTTATGCATATTCTTCCTCATATACACTCACCAAGTTTGCATCATATGTCCTTAGCAAGGAATCATAATACAACACGAGACCAACATTCATAGAACACCAAAGGAAAACTAGTTCAACCACCATAATTTACAAGCAAAATAAATAAGTAGGCATTTTCAATAGAAAATAAAATAATCCAAGAAGTCACAATAGTAAAAAAATCTCAAAATTAGTTTCAAAAATCGTGGTTAAACTCTTGCAGGAAAAGATAATAAGTTAGCTGGTTTGCACAAACAAACAAGAGGAATCATCATGAATTTGTACTTTACATCAATATGTGTCCATAATTCTAGTCACTCAATGAGGAAGGAGGAAACCATCAACGAGGCTAGGTTTTTCCATACATCCCCTCACCAATAACTTTTACTAAACCTAGGTATAGACCCATCACTCCCACAGGTTGGCACACAACATGATAACAACCAAGAAAACTACCATAAGGGGTAGGGTTCTCCATGCTACCACTACAATGCTCTAGAATAGTTTTCCCACAATCACAAGGGAGTGCATATGCACGAAATCAAATACCAATGCCATACAAATTATCAATCCCATCTTTCACAAGAAAGCATGCTATCTTACATTATAGTCATACAAAACTGCCTCTACTCATTGTGTGTAATCCCATATCTATCATCAAATTGGTTTTAATTACACGTAGAAATTTTCATTACTTGCATGCATATTACAAGAAATCCATTCACTTTCACTTCAAAGCACCAAATATTAGGGTAATCGTCATGGTCATTTGATTAGATTTCATGGACTTCATCATTCATTAACTATTTATACAAATACTTGAGTACAAATTTGAGACCTCTATTAGGAAAAGCATATACACCACTCACTAGGCATATGTAGAAGATCACCAATCACATTAACATTCCATACAAATAGTGCATTTTATGTTCGCTAAGGTAAAGTAATGCAACATTCTCCATTTTAATAAAGCACGATGAACTTGCCTAGCTCTATGTAATGCTTATACCTTACTATAATTTTGATGCTTACACACAAATACATCATTTTCAATAATTTAAGAAGGCTCCAATTTCACCAATATAATTGCTCTACTTATACAATTACTTGTGCATACAATTTATGATACAATTGACCACGTAGTTCCTTTGTCCAATAATTCCTCAAATCAATCATGCATTTCCCTTACTTTCATTGGTTCAGATAATCCAATTTTCATAGCTAACCAATTTTCTTATTGACCATATATCAAACAAAAAGTAAGGGAGATGGAGATATTTACTTCCTTTTCAAGTAACCATTGCTAACAAGATCTATTATTTAGGTTCCATACTCTACACTAAGATAGGTTAATACACATCTATTTGAGCCAAACTATGTCATCTTACTAGCCACAATGAAATAACATTTATCATTGACATATTATAACATAAATGTACGAAGATATCTCATTTCATTGTCAAGTACATCCGCAATATTATCCCAATAGACAACATGTTTTTTTCCTTGTAATTTACTAGCTTGATCATTTGTACACCTAATATTTATTTGCATTTGTATCGTCTTAAAATGGAAGCACTTCCATTTTGGTAGGTTTAGCACCCTCATTTAGTACACTTTCGTATTAGATTTGTATTTAGGATGCATGTGCACTTGATTCTGCATTTCTAGGTGAAACTAGGGTTAGGATCCTTTGGATCCTCCTTAATTTCCCTTTCTGTGGCTCCATTTTTAGGTAGAACCTATGTATTGGCTCTCCTAATCTTAATCATGCCTCCTTTTTGGCCTCTATGCCTCTATCCAACATTCTGGTATGTTTTCTCACCTTCCTAGATCCCCTGCTGACCTGGGAATCCTGCAGATTTCCCAAGGAGACCTGCCTGAAACCTCAGGTAAGGGGTTGAGGTCAACTCTGACCTAGGTCAGAATTGAGGTCGACCTTGACCTAGGTCAAGGTCAAGGTCAAGGTCATCCTTGACCTAGGTCAAGGTCGAGGTTGACCTTGACCTCTGTCAGATGTTGGTCCCTGCTTTCAAATCTGGAGCTTATCGGGGTTCTGAACTTAAAAATAGGTCCCCGAGTCAGGATGCAGGAGTGTTTTCCTCGATATTTGGATTAATACATCCCCTCCTTGGTTGGTGATTGTAATTGGACCATAATTCAAGGCTAAATTTGAATTTGGGTCCCTTGCATTGCCCTAGGAGGTCTATATTGAGATCTCTATATAAACACTCTCTTTGGCCTTCATTTCTTCATGAGAGAAAATCGTAAGATGATATGATGCAATTATGATTATGACATGATGATGATGCAAGAAAGGAAGAGGATGATATAGAAGGACAAGATATGATTATGTTAGAGTAGTCACATTATAGCTAATAATTAATTTATTTAATTATTAGTCTATTATACTCTATGCTTAAGTTAAACTTAGGCAGCTTATTTTTCTCTAGGGTTTTCACCTTTAGGGTTTCGGTATCCTTTTATAAGGCTTCACCACTTTGAATTTAAGTAAGGAGATTGAATTGTATTCAGTTTGTTGATAATATAAATTCTTTCTTTCAACATGGATATCATGTCTCTGGCTTTTTGGCCGCCATAGCTTTCTCTTCTTATGTCTATTTCTTGCTTCTTCCATGTGACAGGTTTGCATGCAGGTGTTTTTGGGAGATTATCTTTCAGCCTAATCCAACATGGTATCAGAGCCATCCTGCAGCTGGCTGTTCGTCTTTTGTTGAAGCAAGCTCTTCACAATATGAGGGTTTGAAGTTTTTCAGTCTTCTTTGATATTTTTTATTGGATCTGGGGGGTCTTTATTTTTTGGAGCACTTTGGACCAAAACCAACCTCACGGTTGCGTCTAGAAGGCCCAAAAACCCCAAAATCCATATAAAACATGTCTGATTTGGACATCAAAGCGTATGGGAGAATTTTTTTGTCCTACTAGGGCCGTACGGGCACGTTTTTTGAATTTTTTTTTTTTAAAAATCATTTTTAATGATTTTTTATCGCGTGCAGTTCAATTTTCTTTTGGCCACCGTCGGTCGGTGCCCGGCCCGCCACCCTGCACACTACGTGGCCCCCGCCGCCTCCTAGCCCTCTGTCGGCCTGCTCCGCAGCCCCCACCGCTCCACTGGCAACCGGCCCCGCTCCGGCCGCCTCCTCTGCGCTGCTCGGCCCTGGTTCCGCCGCCCCCGCGCCGCCCGGGGCAGGTTTAGCACCCTCCGACCCTTTTTAACCCAGCAGGCGGTCACATGGGTGACCGGGGGCTCCGCCCCAGCCCCCTGCGCAGTCATATGGCGCCCAGGGGCCAGATTTTTTGCAGCCCCAGGGGCTTAAATTTTATTTTTAAGGCTTTTTGACCTCCCCAGACTGTTTTTGCTCTATCTTGAGCATACAGGGGTGTTTTTTCGACTTCCATATACCGTCAAAAATCTTTTTCCAAGAACTTTTCGATGATGGAGGTTGGGGTTTTGGGTTCTGCCATTTTGATAGTATTTTTTGCTATCAAAGTTTGATATTTATTTTTGTCTTTCGGGAGCCATATCTTGCTCATCTGGACTCTATTTTTGGAAAACCAGATATCGTCAAAAAGCTGGTTCAGTGAACTATTGAGTTGCAGGGGTATTTTTTCTAGATTCTACTCCAGGTTATCTCTCCTCTGAGTTTGACAGTTTTTGCACTCTGGCAGATTACTTGGGTTTTACAGGTCCTCGGATCTCTTCTTCTGATCTTCTGGCTCACTCTTCTTTCTAACTTCTGAGCTTGTTGTATCTCTTCTGTTGCATCTTCTTTTCTGTAAATGCACTAAGATAAAGTGCCTACTTCTGCATTTTTGGGATTTCGAGCACCTTGTGTTTGTTGTACTTGCACTCTGTTATAAAGTGCCATGGGGGGTTATGATGTTATGCCATTTTGTGCTCATCCACCTTTGTCAAGTGAGCGTACCTTCCACGACATTAGCCCATGTTGTGTGTCAGTGACACTGCCCTTTATCCTGTGCTTGTACTTCTATTGCACTGTTGGTGTTCCTGATTCTTCTTTCTGCAGATGTTTCTGGCATTGCATTTCAGTGTTCCTATCACCTCTCCCTGTTCAGCATTATGGGGGGGTTCACCTGTTGGTTCTATTGCTTCCTTGGTTTGATTGATCAGCTCTTCAGACATTGTCTTCTCTACCTGGTCATGCACTTCAGTGGGGGTTCCAGCAATTTCTTCTGACAAAGTTTACAACTCCATGCTTTGGAGATGCTTCTTGCTCTTTCTTGTTCCTCTCTTTTGGGACTTTCCCTAGATTCAAGGCTCAGTTTCCTTCATCTAGTTTATTTCTTGTACTTGGGTACCTGATCAGGCCTAGTTGTCGGGACCCATAGTTCCTTTCATGCATTTTGTTTTCATGCATCCTTTAGTCCTTAGTTGTTTAGCTTCTCCCTAAGTTACACTTAAGGGGGGGTGTTAGAGTAGTCACATTATAGCTAATAATTAATTTATTTAATTATTAGTCTATTATACTCTATGCTTAAGTTAAACTTAGGTAGCTTATTTTTCTCTAGGGTTTTCACCTTTAGGGTTTTAGTATCCTTTTATAAGGATTCACCGCTTTGCATTTAAGTAAGGAGATTGAATTGTATTCAGTTTGCTGATAATAGAAATTCTTTCTTTCAACATGGATATCATGTCTCTGGCTTTTTGGCCGCCATAGCTTTCTTTTCTTCTGTCTATTTCTTGCTTCTTCCATGTGACAGGTTTGCATGCAGGTGTTCTTGGGAGATTAGCTTTCAGTCTAATCCAACAGATTATGCATTGATACATACAAGCATTTTTGTGGACAAGCTATTGTGGATCTTCTTTGGAGCAAGAGAGATTCTTCCTTCCTTCCTTCTTCTTGGATCCACCATTTTCAACATTCAAGCATTTAAAAGATACTATCATGGGGTAGCAACTACAAATTATGAGTTTGGTAGGAATACTTTAGCCTTGGGGGTTTGGTATGCTTTCTTTATCATATTCAAATCTATGCATTGCTTTCTCATTTTCAATTCATGTTAGGGTTTTAATCTAGATGATTATATTTTAACATTACATATTCAAGGCTCTTTCCAAGAGCAACACACACACATACATTCTA
This sequence comes from Thuja plicata, assembly GCA_018584345.1. Classification (NCBI taxonomy): domain Eukaryota; kingdom Viridiplantae; phylum Streptophyta; class Pinopsida; order Cupressales; family Cupressaceae; genus Thuja; species Thuja plicata. Next base: position 1,218,616 of record MU228190.1, on the reverse strand, counting down.
CTATATCCGGCTATTTGTGGAGGTGGAGATCACCAAAATGGGGATTTGACTAAGGAAAAACCCTATATAGCCACCCTAAAACCCCTCTTTTCAGATATTCGTCGATGTTGTTTTGGGAGGTATAGGTTCAGAACAACAGATTGGAATGCAGATTCGGATACCCTTTTCGAAAAACTTTCGAGATCCGAAAATAGATTTCTTGTCGAAGAATTTTTTGGTCGATTCTGCCTTAGGTCGAAATCAAAAATTATGGGTCAATGGTGACATTGACTTGAGGGTCAAAATCAGAACTGTGTCAGAACGGAAAAATATTTCTAGGTTTTGTCCATCTCTGCGTTTATGTCCCAAATTTGTTCTCATATTTTCCAGAAACTCAACACAGGATTTAGAAAAATGGTATTTCCAAATCTTCTATGATGTGAGATAGGTATTTTACTCCATTATTCTTTGCTTTCATTTCCAGATTTACACCCATTATCAATTACAATTAAATGTAAATGGTTGAATATGGCATAAGGTCACCTTTATATGAAAATCTCTATTGTGCAAAGCCTATTTAGGAGGCCATCCAAATTTACCTCCTACATTTTGGTTAAACCGTGATAGACAACTCTTTCTCTTTTGTGTTAGATTTACATTTCATATTAGATGTTGCATGCATATAGAAATAGGTTTGCTTTTACGCTCTTGCATTTATATTCCAAAATATATAAAAATTACAAAATTTCTTTAAAAACACAAAAATATTTATATGCTTGTAATTTTATTTTGTGTTCAACATGTATGAATTTTGTTTTGAATACTTTGATGAGACTTTTATTACACAAGAGGATAGATCCCTTAATGAGGTACATGTAAGTGTGAATGAAAATGATTCGAATGAGATCTCCATGGATCCTATTCCTATTTCATCCTCCTCCACAACTTCTCCAATTGACCTTTACCATAGGGTGTGTGCATGGTTACCTTCATGTTCCATTGTTTGCAACATTGAGGCACCTAGAATGTTATTCCCTAAACCTTTTATGATGGTAAAAGGATGTCCTCGAATAACTATTAAGGGTAAACCTAAAGACCCTTTGGATTTCTTTGATAACACGAATTCCATTTCACATGCTTATCACACAAGAAATAATCCTCAACCTATTGTCCCAGCCTCTTTACCTCCTTCTCAAACCATGCTTCCTCAAGCACCTAGGTTACTTTCTTCCTTTAAGGAGTATGACTTAGTTGAGCAATTACGCGCTACTCTAGCTAAGATATCTTTATGGGAATTACTTCAAACTTCTCCTACATATCGTGAGGCATTACAAAAAGCTTTATCTACTCTTCCTGCTCCACCTCCTAATCAAGAGAATATTAATTCATTTTTTGATTGCATGCATACTATGCCTTCTGTACCTCCTATTGTGTTTACTAATGATCTTTTACCTTTTATTGAGGTGCAGAATCAATATGATGCTCTTATGGTTGTTGTTTCTATCAATCAGAGTATCATTCGTAGAACATTAATTGACAATGGATCTGGGCTTAATGTCTGTAGCATGGATATGCTTAAGGCTATTAAGGTCGATCTTATATCCATTCAACCGGATAATATCCCTATTCGTGGATTTGATAACATTGCAAAGAAAACTTTGGGTATTATTAGGCTACCTATTAAGGTTGGTCCAGTTCTGCTCAATACACCTATTCAAGTTATGCATGGACCTCTCAATTATAACCTTTAGTTAGGAAGACCTTGGTTACATACTATGCATGTGATTCCTTCTACTCTTCATCGTAAGGTTAGGTTCATTTATAATAATATGATGTATACACTACATGCGGATGATGCGCCGAATCCTTGCTTAAATGCGGAATATGCTAAGGTTTCTGAACCTATACAACCAAGTAAGGAACCTAAGAAACCACCTGAAGTTAAACAAGTTTAAGCTCCATCCTCTTCTTTGACTGAAGATGATTAGGGAACATTGGATTTTAATCCTTCTTTTATGGGAAAGTATAAAGTTTCTGATTTAGAGTTTATGAAAGAGCAAAGTGGGTTTGAAAAACAATTTTTTATTCCTTCTCCACTTTCTGATGAATTAAAAAGTAACTTTGTTGTTGCTTCACTTGAAGAAACAATTGAGACAATAAAACTAGATTGATATGACATTGTGACATATGCTACTCCTTTAACTCAATCTAATATGGTTGATAGATATGGTTCCGGTTATCATTTAATCAGGAAATCAGGATTCAATGGGAAAGGATTTGGTAAGCATGAACAGGTTATACAAGTGCCCTTGGACAATGAAGTTTATGATTATACTTATGGGATAGGATTCAAACCTTATAAACAACCATCAACTTTTCCTCTTAATGTCAATCATATCTGTGGTGGACATTTGAAATTGGTTAATCCACTTCTCCTTGACATGGATCAAAAACCTAGTTTGGATATTTTTCCTGAGGATGAAGCCTTAGCCGATGTTTTAAGGGCTTATCAAGATCTACCTAAATTTCATCATAAAAGAAGAAAGCCCTATTGTCTGAATAATGAAGCCTATTTTGGATATGATGATGAATAAGATATTTCTGCTTTGCCAATGGATTCTCCCATGCAAAGTAATTTATTAATAAGTGAGACGATGGAAGTTCAAATGGATGAGAATGACTCTGAAAAAATAATCAAAGTAGGGAAATGTTTGAACTAATATGAACATGATCAATTGGTTTCCCTCTTGCTTGAATATAAGGATATATTTTCTTGGACATATTCGGATATGTTGGGTATAGATCCTAAGATTGTTACTCACAATATTGTTTTCAAACCTAATGTTAAACCTGTGAAACAAAAAATCTGAAAGATGAATCCAGGCATTGCCTTGTTAGTTAAAGCTGAAATTGAAAAATTATTAGGTGTTGGGTTCATCCATTCTATTGATTACTCTTAATAGATTTCTAATATTCTGGATGTTTCTAAAGGAGAAAATAAGATAAGGATGTGCACTGATTTTCGAGATTTAAATAAGGCATCCTTAAAAGATGATTTCTCGTTACCTAATATTGATATGATTGTAGATTTGATAGCGGGTCATGCTTTATTATCTTTTATGGATGGTTTTTTGGGTTATAATAAAATATTCATTCATATTGAAGATCAACTTAAGACTGCATTTATAACACCTTGGGGAACATTTTGTTGGGTCATGATGCCCTTTGGATTAAGAAACGCGGGAGCAACTTATCAACGTGCTATGACCTTGATTTTTCATGATTACATTCATAAGATTATGTAGATGACATATTGGTGAAATCTATATGAAGAGAGGATCATGTGTTTATTTTAAGGCAAATAGTTGAAAGAATTAGGAGTTATAACATGAGATTGAATTCTAAGAAATGTGCTTTTGGAGTTGATTCTGGTAAATTATTAGGATTCATAATCTCTAAGCGAGGCATAGAGGTTGATACTGAAAAGATTGATGCTATTGTTAACATGCCTCCTCCTAAGAATATTTCTCAATTACGCAGTTTACAAGGAAAAATACAAGCTATTCATCACTTTGTTTATAACTTAGCCGATAGAACTATTCCTTTCACCTCCTTGCTTAGAAAAGATACCACTTTTTCGTGGAACTAGGAATGTAAACAATCCTTTGAGAAAATTAAGGAATATCTTGCTAATCCCCCTATTTTGCAACCTACTCAATTTAATAAACCCTTCTATCTATATACTTTTGCTACTTCCCATGTTGTGAGTGCATTGTTGGCTCAACATGATAGCGAAAGTAAGGAAAGACCGGTGTAGTACATTACTAGGACTTTACTTGATTACGAAACAAGATATACCAATTTGGAAAGACAATGCTTGGCTTTAGTTTATGCTTGTCAAAAACTTAGGCATTATCTATTGAGTGTTGAGATTAATGTGATTGTTAAATTTGATCCTCTAAAACACCTTTTCTCGAAAACTGATCTCTCTGGTCATCTGGCTAAGTGGGTGGTGTTACTTATGGAATTTAATCTTAATTTCATTATTGAAAAATCAATTAAAGGAAAAGCTTTAACTAGTTATTTAGCTGAAGCTCCTTGTCCTCATTCTAATACGAGCATCACCTCAATAGAATTCCCTGATGAGAACATTTTAGCTATTACACAAGAAGATGTTTTGGAATTATATTTTTATGGTTCTAGATGCAAGACAGGTTCTGATGTAGGCATTATCTTGGTCCCTCCTACAAAGAAACCAATCCCTATGTCATATAAATTGACCTTTCTTTGTACTAACAATATTGCAGAATATGAAGCTCTTATAGCTGGCTTACGGGCAGCTTCATCCCTTCATATTAAAAACTTGGAAATCTACGGGGATTCACAATTGATTGTTGAACAAATCAAAGGGGGTTATCAGACTAATAATGATAAAATAACATAATATAAAGATTTGGTTCTTGATATTCTTTCACAGTTTTCTTCTTAAACGATTCAGACATTACCTAGGAAAGATAATTGACACGCACACGTCATGGCAAGCGCAACTTCCTTGGTTTGTCTTGACAATAATGTCAAAGACTTTCAATTTACTATACACACTCTTAAATACCCTGCAATTTATAATAAGGTTATTGTTGATTGTTTTAACTTGCATTTGGATGAATGGTATTTGCATATCTTTCATTTTTTGAAAGATAATACTTTTCCTGAATTAGCAACAAGGAACATGCGTAATCATATTAGGAAGCTTGCAACATGTTTTATCATTTTGGGAGATATGATTTACAAATGTTCTTATAATGGTTCGCTATTAAGATGTCTTGGTAGAACCAAAATTCTGATAGCTTTAGAAGAAGCTCATTCTGGTTCTTGTGGGGGACATTCTGGTGGGAAATATTTAGTTAATAAACTTCTTAGAATGGGATATTATTGGAAAACAATGGAACAAGATTCTTTTACATTTGTTAAGAAGTGTCCTCAGTGTCAGAAACATGGTAATTTAATTCATGCTCCTGCTCGTGAGCTTCGTAATCAAGTTGCTCCGTGACCTTTTAGTATTTGGGTTTTTGATCTTATTGGAAAAATCTCACCAGCTTCTTCTCAAGGACATACATACATCTTGATGGCTACATATTACTTTATGAAGTGGGTAGAGGCTATTCCTCTCCGTTCGACTACTGCGGATGTTATTTGTGATTTTATTCTTAATCATATTATAGCACGATTTGGTATTCCTTCAACGATAGTTTTGGATAATGACACTTCTTTCAAGAATAAATAAGTCACGAAATTCTTGTAGAAATATCGTATTCAACATAGATTTTCTACTCCCTATTACCCTCAATCTAATGGTCAAGCTAAAGTATTGAATAAAGTAATTGAACAATTATTAAGGAAAACAATTAATAAGCATGCGAAAGATTGGCATACCCAACTTACTTATGTTTTATGGGCTTATAGGACTAGTGTTCGTACTACCACAGGTACTTCTCCTTATAATCTTGTTTATGGTATTGATGCTATTATGCCATTAGAATTAGAAATACCTTCTTTACATGTTTCATTTCATGGGATAATTGACAAAGATACTTTTCGGGAACAACAGCTACATGAATTAGAAATGTTGGATGAACAACGAATAAATGATTTGGAACATATAAAGGCCTATCATAAATCACTTCAGAAACAGTATAATCATAAGGTAATTGAACGATCATTTTTGGTAGGTGATTTTGTTAGTAATAACTGAGAGGGGGGGGTGAATCAGTGGCCTCAAAAATTTATCCTTTAATCTTTAACCACCAATCAATACACCTTAGATTATTAAGTCCCTATAAGATGCATGCCATGAAATACTTATAATATTTGACTGTCTGTCAGTTTACCTTGTTTGTTCTTATTCTCCTTGATAATTGATAAGCAGTAAAACTTATTTACTGATACTCAGTAAATATGCAGAGTATACCAATCAATCCAGAAATGCATATGTGAAATGTAAAACAATAAAGTAATAAACCATACACACATAACACATGGATTTTAACATGGAAACCCTGTTAAGAGAAAAACCACTGGGACTAGTACCCCAAATTTTCACTTTTCTGAAGTGAGCCCTGTTAGGAGCCAACCCTGTTAAAGGTTACAAACACACTATTAGGTGTGGCCTTGTTAGAGGATTTTAATATGAGTCTATCACTTGATATCTGGCATGTATATGCTACCAATATTGATCAACCTCTATGTGCACAATAGGTATCTAGCATATCTGGTGCTACCTAACTGCATCAGCCTCCTTCTTAGACTGTGTGTCGGTATTGGGCACTCAATGCTATCTTCATGATAAACTTTTTGGCAATCTGTTAGGATATACCTCAATTATAGAAGACGGTTAAGTCCTGCTCTGCTAAGAGACTTGATGCTCCAATGGTTAAACTGAAACACTATGACCTATTTCTAATGCAACTTAAATTTCATATTTTTAGATCTATTTAAGTACAATACCTCTTTGATCAATGTATCAATTCATCTCTTTGTGCTCCACACTTTCTGTTCTGTGATGCTGTGCTTCACTATTCATTGGTGTCCGCAGAATTCTTTAGCTCTCCTTTAGCTTGATTGATCAGGACTGTATGAAGTTATCCCTCATCAGTTCCTCTTCAGCATCCTCTTTCTATTCACCCCCCTTCCATGTATGTGATTGCTTGTGATTTTCCTTTGTCGGGCAACTCTGTCTTCTGCTCGTCGGGTATCACTGTGACTTTTTCTTGGCCTTTACCGATGGTGTGCACTCCATCGGTGTTGTCTGTCACTTAGTGAATAATTGACTTTTATGCATTGTTGAAAGAATAATCTTTGTTCCATTGATTCTTTGAATTCTTTGGCATTATGTACATGGCCGTATAAATGATATCAAGTTGATACCAATGACAATACAAACCATTAACTAATTTAATGTCTTGCATCATCTTCAACTTAACAATATCAAACATTAAATCAGTTACATGTCATCAATCTCTCCCTTTGGCATTGATGGAAACATACAATATTATCACACTATAATATTTCTAATACAACATGAAATACGTTTGTTGAGATTCATCAAATTACCAAACAGTTTGTTTTGATAACCGATGAAAATGTCTGACTGCCAGTAAGCTCTGTGTTAGCTTAGATTTGATTCTTGCAGCTCTCTGTGTTTCTTGTACTGATGTGTTGTGTTCTCTTTTTTTGTCAATTTATCTCTTTTGACTGTTCTTCTTCTTTGATGTCTCTTGTCATCAACTCTCCCTTTGTATATGATTTCTTCATACAAATTCTCTCCCTTTGGATATGATCTCTCCCTGTTTGGAGTAATCTGATAATGAATAATTTCTTCTGATAATATGGATACATTCTCCTCCTTTGCCAACAATTCCAAAAAAATATCTGACATTTATGTCAAACAATTGTTTTCTTTTATCCATAATATATTCCTTGAATTTCCCTTATCCATCAACAATACAACAATATGCTCTGGTGCTTGGTTCTAATATATTATTTTCTGTATATAGATGTAGCTTAGAAGTTCATCTTTTTGCTTGCATCAACATGAATGATATTTTGATAATATATAGGCTGATCCAGCCTTCAATCTTTTGTTGACTGGTAAACAAGGGTTTGACCCCTAGTCTCTTTCTCAAGTACTCAAATGTATCCTTGGGCAGCGGCTTGGTGAAGATATCGACCAATTATTCTTTTGATTGCACATACTCAAGTATCACCTCTTTTTCTTGAACTTGTTCTCTTAAATAATGATACTTGATTGCAATGTGTTTTGTCTTGGAATGCATGAATGGATTCTTGGAAATGTTTATTGCA